>APFE030496386.1:342556-353652 GCA_000404065.3 Pinus taeda
GATGTTTCAGGAGCCAACAGGTTTGCCTCCTAAGAGGGAGATTCAGCATGAAATCCATTTGCATCCAGATTGTCCTCTTCCAAACATAGGCATGTACCGCATGTCTATTATGGAGAATGCTAAGATAAAGAAGCAAATCAAGGACTTGTTGGACAAGGGTTTCATAAGGCCAAGTACTTCGCCATGTGGGTCACCGATTGTACTGATTCCAAAGAAAGATGGCACTTGGCGTATGTGTGTTGATTTCAGGGCCTTGAACAAGATAATAGTAAAGAATCGTTACCCACTCCCAAGGATAGATGATTTGCTAGACCAGCTGAAAGATGCTCGATATTTCACTAAGTTAGACTTGTGCAGTGGATATCATCAAGTAAGAATTGAAGAAAGTGACATTTGGAAAACAGTGTTTAAAACCAAACAAGGACTCTTTGAATGGCTTGTGATGCTGTTTGGTTTGTGCAATGCACCTGCAACATTCATGCAGGTAATGGATGATGTCTTGCATCCTTTTCTTGATGATTTCATTATTGTCTACTTAGATGACATCTTAATCTTCAGCAAGTCTAGAGAAGATCATGTTATGCATGTTGGGAAAGTACTTGACGTTTTGAAGAAGAATAAGTTATTTCTTAAAATGTCAAAGTGTGAATTTGGAAAGACTTCTTTGGTTTATTTGGGACACATAGTAGGAGGAGGTGCTTTGAGAATTGATCCTGCTAAGATTGAGGCTATTGTGAAGTGGCCTACTCCCAAATCCATAACAAAGGTAAGAAGTTTTTTGGGTGCAGCTCAATATTGGAGGAAGTTCATCTCTAACTACTCTTCTATAGCAGCTCCTATGCATGTAGTGACAAGTGTGAAGCATGTTTTCCAATGGGGAGGCAAGCAGCAAAAAACTTTCGAATCTTTGAAAGAGAAGATTAGTTCAGCTCCGGTCCTTGCATTACCGGATTTGAGACAACCATTTGAGATACAAACCGATGCTAGTGATTATGCCATGGGTGTAGTTCTTCTACAACATGGTAAGCCTATTGATTTTCATTCTGAAACTTTTAATGGTGTTGTTGTAAATTATCCTACCTATGATAAGGAGTTGTATGCATTGGTACAAAGCGTCAAAAAGTGGAAACACTATTTGATGGGCAAAGAAACTGTTATACATACCAACCATCAGCCCTTACAGTACTTGCAATCACAAAGAAAGTTACAACAGTCACGACACTTCAGATGGATGGGCTTCTTGCAACAGTTCCATTTGGTAATAAGGTACAAGAAAGGTACTCTAAATAAAGTTGCTGATATGCTTTCAAGGTCTATTATTGGTGTTGTTACTTTACTTAAGAATGATTCCATTGTACATGATAGTTACATAGAATAGTATGCATCTGATGATGACTTTAAAGATGTGTATGCTAGCTTGAGTAAAGGGAATCATGTAGAGGAAAATGACTATCACATGCATATAAATTTGTTGTTTCATTTGGGAAAGTTGTGTATACCACAGGGGGAGAGAATAAATGTCATAAGAGAAGCTCATTCTTCTCTTATTGCTGGCCATTTTGGTGTAAGCAAGATAGTTGCACATCTACAGAGGTATTGCTATTGGCCTCGCATGGTAGATTCTGTTTCAAGGTTCATAAGAGGTTGTTCATTATGTGCTACTAGCAAGCCTAGTAATAGGAAGCTTGGCTTGTATACTCCTTTGTCGGTACCTTCTAGACCATGGGCGAGCATCTCTATGGATTTTGTAGGAGGTTTTCCAAAATCTAGAAAACAGCATGATTATTTATAGGTAGTAGTTGATCGTTTCAGCAAAATGTGTATACTTATGCCTTGTAAGAAAACTATAACTGCTGAATTATTTTTTCATCATGTATGGATTCACTTTGGTTTTCCTACTTCCATTTTTAGTGACAGGGATTCCAGATTTGTGGGGAATTTTTGGTCCAACCTATGGGAGATGATGGACACAAAGTTGAAGAAAAGTACTGCTTTCCATCCGCAAACAGATGGACAAACCGAAGTTGTGAACAAAACCATTGTGCACCTCTTGAGAGGATATTGCAGCAAGAATCCCAAGCTTTGGGATGAACATTTGCACTACATACAACATGCTTACAACCGTTCCAAGCACTCTTCCACAAACACCTCACCGTTTGAAGCTTGTTTTGGTTACTTGCCTAAATCACCTCTTGATTTCATCCTTGAGAAAGATGTCACCATTGAGGGACATAGTGATATTGACAAAGCTCATTCATTCATTGAAAGAATTCAGCAAATTCAAGAACAGCTTGAGAAGAGTCAAGGCAAGTACAAGGAAAGACACGACAAGCATAGAGTCGATCACAAGTTTCAAGAAGGGGATGAGGTATGGATGTACATTAGTAAGGAAAGGATGCAAGGAGAAGTCAAAAAGTTGAAGCCTGTTCATTATGGTCCATTCAAAATCCTCAAGAAGGTTGGAAATAATGCTTTTCAATTAGATTTGCCTTCCTACATGAAAATGTATTTAGTTGTTAATGTGGAGAACTTACGTTTGTATGAACCTCCTTTGATCGCTGATCATGAAAGCGCTATTCAGCTGCCATCTATAGAATATTTCTCACCAGAATTTTTAGATGAGCTGAAAGAAGATACAATCCTTGACAGAAGGACACGCACTTCAAGGAGGGGCAATGTAGATTATGTTCGGGTTGGTCTCAAAGGTAGAAAACCGAACAAGGCAAAGTGGATGGAGGTGGACAGAGTGAGGGAGTTGTACCCTCACCTCTTTAACAGGTAGTTGAAGGATTTTGGGGTCAAAAAGCTTCCCAATGGGGAGGCGTGATCAGGGGCTCATGTCCCAAATGTCGTAAAATGCTCAAAATTTAAAGTGATCAAAATTGGTTCAAACCTGAATGACCAGATAGAGCTCTTCCTCCCGATTCTGGCACCGCAAATGGTTCAAAAAACGGTCGCCGTATGTGAAAGTTATGGCAAAAACAAAATTGCCCAATAACCCTTAATTTTTGAATTTTCAAAAAAAAAATTAAAAAAAGAATATTCCACAGAATATTCCTTGGGAATATTCTATGGAATATTCCTTTAAGTGGGCCAATAAAAATCCACCACGTGGCAAACCCAGAGGCCACCACATGGCTCAGGTGACATAAGCAATGGGTGCGCATATATAAAATTACGGTGGGGTTGTGGATTGAACCCCCGACCCACCGTACACAATGTCAACGCTTTACCGTTGGGCCACAACGGTCCTCGTTGAAAGGTAATGGAAATAGTTAATATTTAAAGTTTAAAATTTGCTACGGGTGGGAAAATAAGGGGGCCAACCCCCCATTCCATATGACCAAGCGCCCAGAACCAAGGCCATAACCCAAACAACCAACGCGCAATCCGAGGCACAAACCGCCGAGTTAATTCAACCTGGTCACATGTGCATTTTTAGCCAGCAGTTAAGGTGAATTTGGTGGGATTTTTGGTGGTGGTGCCAAATTTGGCAGAGCTAACTGGCCTCCACTAAAGTTAGCTAGAGTTCTTTTAGGGGAAACTGGCAGTTAGGAGTAAATAGCCATAACTTTGCCTAGGAAAGGCGGTTTTGGACGAATTTGTTTTTTGATTTTGGGTATTTTGGACGTGCTGAAGCCATTGACATGGTTCTTTCAGCCATCAGAGGTCATTTGCATAGGTTTTTGAGCCGTGGAAGTTCTAGGAGCCACCAGGGCCCAGTATTGTGAGAATTGTTTCAGGTTGCAGGTATCCATTGGAGGTGAATCAGCAGTCAATCCTAAAGGATTCATGTGTTCTAAATCCAATTTTACAGTCTATTTCACCTATAGAGACTTCTATTCAGCTGTAAATTCATTTTGAGCATTTAATTAAAACGAAGACTGACCCATTTGGGAGCCTTGGACCCAACAGACGTAGCCCAGGAGGGGTGAACTACTTCATCAACTTCTTTTGCATCTATGGTTGATTTATTTTTCAGAACAAATTCGTTTTAATGTGGTAAACAGTAAAAGGAAATAATTATGTTATGCTTGAATGGATCATGAATAGCTAAAAATTTCATTTGTTTCTTTACTGCAAGACATGGGAATCTTTTAAACATGTTTACTACTGAATTGAATACCTTGCAAACCTTTTTCAAGTAGTTTCAAATTCAGATCAACCAATAACACCATTTTTCTTCAACAAGTGGAGCTTGTCATAGTTCAAGTATCCAAATATAGCATGCCATAATAAGCTTGATAGAAATGTACCTTCTTCATAATAAGAATTGTATGAGAGATTTTGTGCACTAGAAAAGGTACCTGTAGCTTGAGAAGCCTTTCTTCTTCTATCCCCATCATGACAAGTGAGTGGTCTGATGCTTTTATCACCTCAAGCTTTCCATCAAACATATGAATGGAGTGTCCTTGCTGGCAGATGTGTACCAAGGACAACAATTTTCTCCTTAGTTGTGGGAGATATAGAACATGATGCAGAAGAAAGTCTGGAAGACTAGGCAATTTAAGCCTGATTATGCCAAGCCTTGATGGATTGAGTTTTGATAGTATACTGCTCCATCAACATTGTTAGTAAATTCTTCAAAAAAATCTCTTTTGAAAGTCATGTGGAAAGTTGCTCCTGAATCAAGCAACCAATCATTTTTCCAAGAAGCGAGTGAAGCATTAAATAAGCCTTCATTTACTCCAATATTACAGTGTGCCACAACATAGTGAGCGGATTCAAGTGCTTTACCTTCCTCTTTATCATTAGTTTTACCTTTGGGTTGGTTTCTTTCCTGCTCAATTCTATCCCAAGGAAACTTGCATGTGGATGCATCATGCGATCCATCTCTTTTGCAGCATATGCAGTGAAAATCTGACTTTTCTCCTTGAGAGTGTCTATCCCCCTTGCCTCTGAACTTTCTTCCTCTTCCTCTTCGACCACCTCTTCCTGTGGAAGAATATTGAGCAAGATTATTGTCTCTATGAGCAAGGCACACAACCTCTTCAGAAGACTCAGGAGCTGTCTTCTTCCCAAAATCTTTCTCTCTTTCAACAATTTTTTTCACAAGGGAGTCAAAGGTAATATCTTTGAGGTTTCCATTTGCTTGCAATGACTCAAGATAATTTGAGTAAGTTGGATAAATTGCCTTGAGAAAAGCTATCAGAGGAATATCCAGTTCAACATTAGCAACTTTGATATCATGCATTATAGATTTTACTTCTGATGCAAGAGTAAGAGGATCATTATTTTGTAATTCAAGGGTGAAGAGTTTAATCATGAGTTGAACAAATTCAAGTGCAAAGTGTGAGTCATAGAGTTCCTTTAGTTTTTGTAAGGCTTCAAAAGCATATGAAAATGGTGAAATATGGCGACTCACCTCTTCATTTAATGATGCTACAATCAATGCATAAGCCTTGTTGTTCTTATTTTCCCAAATGGCGAATTCTTCGTCTAAGGTAGGTTTTTCTAGCTCTTTGTCTCTGTTTCCAACACATACTCCATTCCACAGCTCATTAAAAATGAGAGTTTGTTTTATTTTCCGCGACCATTCTGGATAGTTCTCTTTGTCAGTGAGAACCACTCCAACTATAGAGATCAATGAATGCATTTAAATGTATACTGTGTAAAAAAAACTCCTATATTGGCAAAAATTTGCACTTGTTGTGTAGACAAAAATGTAAACAATATTATTCTAATATGTAAATATCAAAGGTATATATGGATAGAATCATTTAAATGATATAAGCAACCAACTGTGAGGTGTAATACACGTTATCTATATATATATATTATATATATTATATATTATATATTATTATATATATATATATTTATATAGACATATACCGGAGGTTTGTGAGCTTTTAGAAATATATGATATAGAGACAAAATAAATTATAACAGCGCTTTGAGGTATGAAAATAGCGTGGAGATAGGAGGAGGTAGAACTATGTAGGAGCCAATGCATATATATCAGCCTTATATATATGGAACAACATCGTAGGAGCAGTGTGTTTATGTATATGGAACAACAACATAGGAGTAGCGTGTTTATGTATATGGAACAACAACATAGGAAAGAAGTGCACAGAGATGGTTTAATACATTGCAACAGAAGGAGAGTGAGGGGACTGAAGGATAGTGAATACACTTGTGGGAGTAGAGGGGACCACTTACACAGTCACTCCAACGTACAACACCATTCAACCAACTAAAAACTTCATGCATTCACCATATATGCCATTGACCTTCAATCTTTAGCTTGATAATGAATTCTGATTATTGGAAACACTTACCAAATGCTGCAACACCTCAAGGTTTTGACCCAACTCATATTATTTTAACTCACATATTCCATCTCTCAGCATCAAGGCTTCAACGACTTTAATTATTGTTTGCATGTTTGCTCCAAACAACTTCTATGAGAGTTAAGCATTGAATGTGGATGGTCATGTCCAAATGCAGAGATTCAACAACGAAAAGAGATAGAGGGCAGGAAATTGACAGGAGTTACAATGCAAAAAAATAAAAATAGAGGTTGGCTCTGATACCATTTCAGACCAGGAGGTAACTCCTCAAATCAAATCATATTATTCATTCAGGTTGTTCATTATTATATACAAGAGGGAGTCACTGTTCAGTTCATCTCTCAATGACTCTCCATTTTCTCTATTATTTATTTACATTAATTATAGTTGTTCACCCAATCCCTATGATTAAGTGTCAACACCTCTTGGCTCATGTTAGATCCGTACTTAAGATGGATATATGCTAGTACATAATATAAAACAGTGTTTTTTGTCTGAAAAAAAAAAAAAAAAAAAAAAAAAAAAAAAAAAAAAAAAAAAAAAAAAAAAAAAAAAAAAAAAAAAAAAAAAAAAATAGATTTACACTTTAGAAGATTTAGGGGCGCTGAAATTGCACACACATCATAGCTAAAGCTTGTGATTTCAACAAAATTTTGTCATTTTAGAGTAAAGTTGATAGAAAAATATGCCTGGAAAAAGGCCAAAAGTTAGAAAAGTTAGACTACCCTTAGGTGAAGTCTAAACGTTCTATGTCTAGGTTTTTTTGTCCAAATTTAAGGGTATAATTTTTGTCAAGATCCTGATTTTTTGTTGTTATAAATATGCTTTTGAATATATAAATGGATTCAACCCTCTAAAAAAATCCCGAAAGAACTAGGTTTGCACATGCTTCATAATTGAAACTTATGATTCCAACAAGTCTTTATGGATTTTGGGAAAAACTAGTTGGAAAATATGCCAAGAAAACGCCAAAATTGTTGAGACATATTCAAAGAAATGTCACCCTAGTTGAACAAATAATTAAGCCAAAATTTGACAAAATAACTACCACATAGTTAGAAATAAGAATGAATAAAATTTGGCAACAAATAATAGAAGAAATCCTTTGGGAGAAAACTTGGCAAACCTTAGTTAGAAATAAGAAGGAATAACATTTGGAAAGAAATAATGGAAGAAATCCTTTGGGAGAAACACTCGAAAAACTTAACAAGTTGGGGTTTGAAATCGTAAAGTGGGCAAAGGAGACCTAGTTCTCATGGCTCATATTAGAAATTATTTTGGGGCACCACAAATTGTATACAATGGGGATGGAAAGAAGAGGTATTAAAATTTATAAATTCAATTCCATGAGAGAACCCTCTTGGTTAAAAGGTTGTTGCCAATCACAGTCATAATTGCCTCACAAAGGAGAAAAATGACCCAAGATTAACAACCCACCCAAGTGTGTGGATTGAAAATTTTAGTTGACCATTGCTAAGAGTTCAAAAGGCTTGATTGTAAGTCATTTGAATGAAAAACATGTCAAGTGGTCATGCATCATTGTTTCGTTGTGTCTCACTTTGTCAGGTTGGTGTTGACATCAAATTGTTTATGTTGGAAACGATTGGCTAGATTGTAGGATAAGGAAGAATTTGCGATTGGGGTTAAGAATTTGGCTGAAATTATTTAGACCAACTGCAAAGAGTGTCAAAATTTGAGAACCATCAAATTCTCCTCATTGTTGATATGGCTAGCTATGAGCCAAGTTAGCCAAGTTAGCCTAGTCAGAAAGACAT
The DNA here is from genome assembly GCA_000404065.3 of Pinus taeda. Taxonomy (NCBI): domain Eukaryota; kingdom Viridiplantae; phylum Streptophyta; class Pinopsida; order Pinales; family Pinaceae; genus Pinus; species Pinus taeda. The sequence continues at coordinate 350,628 of APFE030496386.1, forward strand.
CTTTCACTAAAACACAAGTGTTGAAAATGTTTAGCTATTAGTGCTTCATAAATGGGTTGGCATGAATGATTGATTCCTTATCAAACGATAAGATGTTCAAGGAATTGGTGACAAATTTAAAGAGTGTCTCACATAAATGGATGGTTTCACATAGAATTTGTCAAGCATTTCCTAATCTAGCCCACATTTAGTTATGCATCAACACAACCAAGCTTTAGTATGCTGACAACACAATTGTTCCTCCCAAGGAAGTCGCATACCAGCCTACCTTTAAGCATACTTTTGCTGAACTTGAATGACAACCAAACACGATATTTCCAATTATGGATGAGGAATTGGAAGTGGAAAAAGAGATCGAATTATACATAGTTCCATTTATAGTTGACCAAGAAACACCAGTGGGCTCACTACATAAATGACCATTGTCCAAAAAGAGAAAAACACTTGAGAATGACAAGACAACACGACCATGACCTCGCATCAATTGGAAAGGGATCCTAAAAAATGTGACAATCTAGTTGGTTGACAAAAATTTACAAATACAAGAGGAGAATATATAAATAAGTGAAAATAACAAGCAAATGAAGGAGTATACCAAAAAAAATGCAAGAGGAGAACAAATGACTAAAATTTGATCAAACAATAGTAATTTTGCAGATAGAGTATTCAAAATTTAAATAAATAAGGAAATCATTAGATACAACTATGGAGCAAGCCACTACAATGAGAACTATCTTGTGCAACTGACCATCTTAGTTTACATCAAATTGCAGTCTATTGAAAGTACAACAAGTTCTGATTTGAAACCAAATAACCACTCAACCACCAACTTTAGAGTATACATAGAATTGGCAACAAAAATCGACAAAGGAAAAATAAGTGAGATAGAACTAATTCAAGAGAAGTGATAATGGTTTTGGGAGGGAAGGAAAGTACATATGGAAGTTGGGAAAATTGTCGAATACCTAAACCAAATAATCCAACAAGTGTAACATTTAGGACATAAATATAATCCTGAGTTGGCAAAGGTATAGGGTACCTCACTCACATAAAACTTGGATTGCCTTTCCAAGATAAAGTCACTTGGGGGTGCAAGCACAATTCTCAATTAATGAGTGGAATACATTTGAATATCAACTACAATGACTGACACCCCATATCCATCAAACATCTTTCATTCAATTGCAAGATCGACCACAACCACGGCAACAAACTATCTCGATTTCTCCTCCACAACAAGGATTATGTTGGTTTTGAAGTCATTGATACTCAAACAAGAAAGAAATACAGAAATACAGGAAAATAAAATCTCACACATTAACACAAGAAATTTATATGGTAAAACCTTGACATTGTGTCAAGGAAACCTCCATGGGGCATGGAATTGGAAGCCTTATTGATCAAGAATGTTTCTCCTTGTTACAAGCCTCTCAGAAAATCACCAATTACATAACTTCTTTTCGTTACAAAAACTTACTAAATGATAAAAAATAGATTTACCCACAATTACATTATTTACATAATTGTTGTCATTTTTTCAACAATCTCCACCTTGACAACAATTTTCCTAATCCCTTACCCATTCCCATTCATCATCTCTTCTTCAAGCCAAGAGAAGGAAAACACCATCGCAACTTCTCTACTGAAATTGGCTTTGTGAATATGTCTGCATGATTCTCTTGTGTATGAACTTTCTTGAGAGCTACTCTACTGACATCGATCACATGTCTTACAAAATGGTGCCTTACATCAATGTGCTTAGTCTTGTTGTGATAAGCTAGATTTGTAGCCAAATGAATAACACTTTGAATGTCACAGAATACATTTACTTTCTCTTACATCCTTCGAATCTCATCAAGCAAACCTTTCAACCAGATTTTCTCTTTACAGGCATCTAAAGCAGCTATATACTCTGTTTCAGTAGTGGACAAAGCAACAATTTTTTGAAGCTTTGCTATCCAACTAATTTCTCCACCTGCAAGAGTAAAGACATACCGTGTAGTAGATTTCCTCTTGTCCAAATCACCTGCATAATCAACATCCACATATCTGCATATTGAACCTTCACTACCATTAAATATTATGAAATGGTCACTTGTGCCTCTCAAATATTGAAGCACCCATTTCACTTCTCGCCAATGTTCTTCTCCTAGATTTTCCATGAACCTGCTAACAACTCCAACTGCATGTGAAATTTCTGGTCTTGTAGATACCATCACATACATTAAGTTGTCTACTGCATTTTCATATGGTACATCAGACATACACTTCTTTTCTTCATCAATTCTAGAACTCAAAACCGAATAAAGCTTAAATTGGGAAGCTAATGGAACATTAACAGGTTTCACATTGTTCATACCAAAATTTTCAAGTACTTTCTCCACATACTTCTGTTGTGATAACCAAATCTTTCGATTTTTTCTGTCTCTTTGTATCTCCATGCCCAAGATATGTTTTTCCACTCCAAGATCCTTCATATCAAATGTCCTAGAGAGCTAAGCCTTTATCCTATTGATCTCTTCCATGTTTTTTCATGCAATAAGCATATCATCAACATACAAGACCAAGATAATAAATATTCCATTGAAACTTTTAAAGTACACATAATGATCATACTCACTTCTAGTAAAGCTCTGGCTCACCAAGAAGGAGTCAAAGTTCTTGTACCATTGCCTGAGAGATTGCCTCAAGCCATACAATGACTTCTTGAGCTTGCAAACTAATCTTATGTTGCAACCTTGTACAGAACCTTCCAGTTGTTCCATATAAATCGCTTCACCCAAATCTCCATGTATAAAAGTTGTTTTAACATCTAACTGTTCTAACTCAAGATCAAGTAATGTAGTTAGTGCTAGCATAGTACGAATAGAAACAATTTTTATGATTGGTGAAAAAATCTCATGAAAGTAAATACCTTCAACCTAAGAATACCCTTTTGCTACCAGCCTGGCTTGTTACACTAAAATTTGTCACCATGACTATCTGCAGTTAGTATGGCTCCATCAACAGTCATACTATCCTCCTT
>APFE030496396.1:0-13780 GCA_000404065.3 Pinus taeda
CAAAACAAAAAACAAAAAACAAAAAAAAAAACAAAAAAACAAAAAAAAAAACAAAAAAACAAAAAAACTTAAAGGATAACTACATTGACCTCTTCTTGTTTTTCCTGTACCTTAGCAAGTCTTTCATGTGACTTAATGATCCTGTCATTATCTACCTTGCAACTTTTGATTTGTTCTTTGAAACTTTTCAATGTATCTGCTATGTCAGGAGAGTACCCATCTCTTGGTTTCTCATATGACCTATAAGGAGAGTCTCATGAACTATAATACACCATTTTTCTAGTCAACTTTTATCTTCTTCTTCCTGCAAACATACCATGTCAAATAACCAAATACAAACATAATCAACATACCTTAGTGAAGTTCAGGGGAGGATATATCATCTGCAAGATAAACCAGATTAGCACTATACATGTATATAGATAATAATATTAGTATATCGACATCATGCATGATAACACTAACTACACACAATGACCTCATGCATGACAACCACAACTATGACAATGCATGCATAACAACCCAATAGACATTGATATGCATGCATGACAAACACATTTTGCCCATATAGTCCAAGTATTGAACCATGCTCTAATACAAATTTGCAAAACCACCTCCCACATTTACCCACTTTAACTGGCCAATTGGGGTAAACATGAGCTAATGGCTATTATGGCATGACCCAACCTCCTAAGTTCAGTGAAGGAAGTTGAGTCGACAACTGTAACCTTACTAACCTTCCTTAGGAGCTACAGGACACCCGAAGCTAAACTACTACTCCAAGTGCCCAAACCCTGAGTTGGATTGCCTTTTTAGTGACCTGGGCCCACAAATGCATGCATGAGAAGGCCTCCATGTGGTTATCAGTCTCCAACTACATTCATAAGCCTATTAGCGTGCGGTTATGGCCAAAAACTTCTAGCTCAGAGGATGCGGTCTCAGATTCTTAGAAACCATTTGTGGCTAGCCTCTAGACCACTACCATAACTCAATGAGACTTTCCAAAAAGATATATTTTATCAAGACAAATCCATTCATACAAAACTTGATCAAGAGCATGACCTAACCTAGCATAACCATGACATTCATTTCATCAAACATATCGTGAACATGTAATCTATAGGTCATGAATGCATATTTGAACATAGGGGTCTAAAATTTACCTAGGAATCATCTTGAAGGTTTAATGCCCTCTAATAATAGATATAATAACATTTGTTAGCTCATGAATTCACCAACTAATCAAAACATATCTAGAGCCATAGCTAGAACCTGTTATGGAACCATGCTTATAACCAGAATAATAACCATGGTTGAATAGCCATAAAAGTCACATAACAAGTACAAGTACTCATAGAATACAATAGGAAATGAGATCTTATTAAAATATACAAAATACAACCAAGTCAAGGACTTCCACGTACCACCCAATCATATATTGAGTTGAACAAAATATTTATTTCATCCAATCACCCCCGTGCCATATTCCAAGCATGAATGTGGGACTCAAGGCATATATATGGTGTTGCCCTATCTTAAGGGTTTTAATCAATAAAGAAGCATTTCTATCCATTCCTATCTTATTATTTTTGGGTATATTTCTACCTTAAGGGTTTGATATTAATAAAGTGAAGCATTTCTATATTTAGATCTTGTTCTTTCTTGGGTTTATTTCTATTATCATATATTTTTGGATTAGAGCTATAACAAGTGGTATCAGAGCCTTTCTATCTATTCAAATCTTATTATTCTTGGGTTTATTTATATTATCTTATATTTCTGGGTCAGATCTATAACAAGTGGTATCAAAGCTTCACTTTATTAATATCAAACCCTTAAGGTAAAAATATACCTAGAAATAATAAGATAGAAATGGATAGAAATGCTTCTTTATTGATTAAAACCCTTAAGGTAAGGCAACACCATACATTCACTCCTTAATGAAGGAGAACACTCCACAAGCCATATGCTTGTTCACACAATATTCCTTGACATCTCTCAATGTGGAGTCTCTAGCCTCTATATAGACCTCATACATACAATACCATGGGTCATTGCCATGGTTCCCTCAATACCATCTATCTAATACCATGGGCTCATTACATTATTACTAACTACTTGTGGTCCCTTACATGATACGGGTTAACCACCTTATTTATTACTATGGCCCGTCCCATTATTACATTATTCCCTGGGGCACCTCCCCTTGTACCCCTTATCATCCCCCCTAGGTATATAACATTCCACCCCCCTTAACATGTTTCGTCCCCAAAACATGGGAAAAACACAAATAATAAGATCTACTCAAAAAAGTAGTCCACTAGTACCATGCACGTGCATCTAGCCATCCAAGAGAAAGGTGAACCCTCGATCTCGCTGGTGCCTCGCTCGCTTGAGATGGAAGTTGACCTTGGCAACTCTTCTGTGTTGATGTGTAGTAGGTGGATCTTCGCTCCTCGCTATCCATCATGCAGGGGTTGTTGTCCTTGTGGCTAATTGGGTGCCATCTTGTTGGTTGTTTTCTTGCGGGGTGATGTGGGTGATGATATGTTGAAGTTTTAACCCATGATGTCTTTTTCTTTAATTCACCATTTAATGGAGCCTGACTATTATCTGGTGCATGTAGTGGTGCTTGTTGTGGTGTCATATCTTCCAATATTACTTCAACCACTGAGCCCTCATCTGATGTATCAGCACCTGTAACCTTTTCTACGTTAGCCTCTATTTGTGTTTGATTGTCAATGATCAGTGGCTCATCATCTGATATGTCAGTCCCTGGAACATCTTATACTTCAGCCTCTCTGTACTCTACCTTTTTATTGATGGAAATATCCTGTAATGTAATTTTCTTCTTTTTATACCAGAGCTTCAAGAATTTCTTCTACACATTAATATTGATAGTACCCACAGATTCTATCCAAGGGTATCCCAAAACAACATCCATGCTATCCATATCTGAAGTATAAAAATCACCATGCAACACATATTTATCCATAGAAAGCTTCAAATCTTTATAAACTTGCACATCCTATGTGTTTTCAATGTGTTTTGCTAGCACTTGTAATTTTTTTTCCAAGTTGACATTTATGAGATTTTTCTTGCAACTCGGATTTATAAACACAATGATTTTCTCCTTCTGAATCAATCCATGAACTTGCAATAAAGATATACCAGTAGGAAATAACCCCACATGTTTCCCCTTATCTTGTTTTCTAGCCTGGGACCATGTTTCTAAAAGAAGTTCTTCTAGTTTTTCATGAGAAAGTTTCTCCACTGAGTCGACAACTAAGTCCCACCATGTAGCAGCTTCATCTTTTAGATTAAATAGCAGGCGACTTACCGAAAAAAATTTGCATCAATATTTGTGATATTCTATAAATTCTTCAATAGTAGGACCCTTATCATTCCCTGTAAAATATTCCTTACTAGAATCCATGAAGGTTTCGAAAAAAAATTCACTTACTTGGCGAAAATTTGAAATTGTCACAGTTTAGTCAATATTGCTCAGAATCCCTATTATGACCTATTTTCGGAAATGGAACAACCATTCTGCATCTACCCATGTGATAGAAATATTGATCTAGGCACTGGAATTTCAGATCTGCACTGCACCTCTCCCGCCTTCACCAAAAATTCTTAAAAAAAAAACAGATTTTAAATCAGTGATATCTCCCTCATCCAAACTCCGATTCGACTTATTGTTTTTTTGAAATTGGGTATTTTTTCACAAATAATCCAAATATGCAATTAGATTTTGTAGATCTTGCACCAAGACATCCAGATCTGCACCACAAACTTGCTGCCCCGAAAAAATTATCTGCAACACCACTGATTTTTAGATCAGCGATATATCTTTCATCCGGACTCTGATTCGGCTGATTTTTTAATTTTTTTGAAATTGAGTATTTTTTCACAAAGAATCCAGATCTGCAATTAGATTTTGCAGATTTTGCCCCAAAACGTACAGATCTAATCTGCAAACTCGCCGCCACAAAAAGTTCTTGCAAAAAATTAAAAAAATTCTCCACTTTTGCCCAAGAAAGTGCTCTAATACAACTTGTTATAGCTCTGATATGAAAATATATGAGAAATAAAAATAAACCTAAGAATAACAAGATCGAAATAGATAGAAATGTTTCTTTATTATTAATCAAACCCTTAAGGTAGGGCAACACCATACATTCACTCCTTAAGGAAGGAGAACACTCCACAAGCCATATGCCTGTTCATACAATATTCCTTGACATCTCTCAATGTGGAGTCTCTAGCCTCTATATAGGCCTCATACATACAATACCATGGGTCATTACCATGGTTCCCTCAATACCATCTATCTAATACCATGGGCCCATTACACTATTACTAACTACTTGTGGTCCCTTACATGATACGGGTTAACCACCTTATTTATTACTATGGCCCATCCCATTATTACATTATTCCCTTGGGTACCTCCCTTTGTACCCCATATTATCCCCCTAGGTATATAACAATATAAGTCATATGTGTTGGAATTTAATATGCCAAAAAACAATTAATGATATGTTTTTAGATAATTTTATGAACTTTACTAAATTTACTTGGATATCCAAATATTTCAATCAATTCCTTAGCTTAAGACCTTCAATTAAGAACATTCAAGTAAAATTTTACAAAATAACAATCTTAATTTCTAGTTTTATAGACTAAAGGAATAACATGACTTCCATTTGCACTCAACTAAGCCACGGTTAAGGGGCTAATCAAATGCATAGTTCAAAATCATTTATTTCCATATTATTTATTTCATACAAATAATACTCTAATTAATTTGAATTTTAATGTGTTATATTGTAGTATCGGACTATGGATGTTCACTCTTTGCGCGTGGAACACACATAAGATTTCTAGAAGTGACACTTTCTAGAGTGGATCATAGATAGTTTTTATATGTTCAAGCCCATTTCATAGGACACATTCACGTGTGATGTACAGGCTTTGTATATTTTCATACATGGACAATTTATGGATGCATGAACATTATTTCAGTTTATGGATGTTCATGTACAATGTGATTTGCATATATTTTCATATAGACAAATTATTATCCTACATAACTAGCAAGATAACAATTTTGACTTCTCAAGAAATAAACTAAGAAAATAAGTACAATATTAGGCTATGATGCAAGTCACTTTGATATTTAAAATGAACTAAAATATATCATGGTTCAATTAAAAAACACAAATATGATTGAAATTAGTTTTAAATTCAATTTTAAAAGATGTCTTCAACTAGTAATGTTCAAGAAATAATTTTTATTAAATTTTATTTCTTTTGAGGTCATCTATAGGAGCTTAGTCATAACATGACATAAGTCATATGTGTTGGAATTTAATATACCAAAAAGCAACTAATGATATGTTTTTAGATAATTTTATATAATTTTATGAACTTTCCTAAATTTACTTAGCTATCCAAATATTTCAATCAATCACTTAACTTAATACCTTCAATTAAGAATGTTCAATAAGTAAAAAATTTATAAAATAACAATTTGGATTTCTAGTTTTATAGACTAAGGAAATAAGTACTTGATCTTACTATGACGGAAGTCACCTTGATGCTTAAAATGAACTAAAATATGATCATGTACAACAATTTAATATGTCATGGACAGTTTATGGATGCATGAACATTATTTATGTTTATGGATATTCATGTATAATGTAATTTGCATATATTTTCATATGAACAATTTATTATCCTATAGAACTAACAAGATAGCAATTTTGACTTCTCAGGAAATAAACTAAAAAAATAAGTACAACCTTAGACTATGATGCAAGTCATTTTGATACTTAAAATGAACTAAAATATATCATGGTTGAATTAAAAAACATTGATAGGATTGAAATAAGTTTTAAATTCAGTTTTAAAAGATGTATTCAACCAGTAATGTTCAACAAATAAGTTTTATTAAATTTTATTTCTTTTGAGGTCGTCTATAGGAGCTTAGTCATAACATGATATAAGGCATATGTGTTGGAATTTAACATACCAAAAAATAAGAAATGATATGTTTTTAGATAATTTTATATAATTTTATGAGCTTTCCTAAATTTACTTGGTTATCCAAATATTTCAATCAATTTCTTAACTTAAGACCTTCAATTAAGAACATTCAAGAAGTAAAATATTACAAAATAACAATTTTTATTTCTAGCTTTAGAGACTAAAGAAATAAGTACTTGATCGTACTATGATGCAAGTCACTTTAATGCTTAAAATGAACTAAAATATGATCATGTAAAACAATGTAATATTGAACATGTAAAGAGTGTATTTAGCGCAATCAATGTATATTATTTTAAATAGTTAATGATATGTTTCTATAATTTAATGCACTTTCCTAAATTGACTTGCCTATCCAAGTATTTCAATCAATTCCTTATCTTAACATTGTTAATTAAGAACATTCAAGAAGAAATTTTTTACAAAATAACAATTTTGAATTCTAGTTTCATAGACTAGGGAAATAATTACAATCTTACTATCATGCAAGTCATTTTGATACTTAAAATGAATTAAAATATATCATGTACATCACTTTAATATTGAATTTGTAGAGAGCGTCTTCTAGTGTAGTCAATGTATGCTAATTTAAACAATTAATGATATGTTTCTATAATTTTATGCACTTTGATAAATCTACTTGTCTATCCAAGTATTTCAATCAATTCCTTATCTTAAGACCTTCAATTAAGAACATTAAAGAAGTAAAATTTTATAAAATATCAGTTTTCATTGTCATATTGGCTAGTAGAAAGTGCCTTTTAGTGCACAATCAACGTATGTTAAATTACAATGATTTTAAAAGATGTCAAGATGTAAACTACAAATAAGTTTTATTAAATTTTATTTCTTTTGAGGCTATCTAAAGGAGCTTAATAGTCATAATATGATATGTGTGTGCTTCGCTTTTTACAATCCAATGTGAAGCATGTGTGTAACTCTTTCTATGTTTTATATCAAATTGACACATGGAATTTATTAATAACATAAAAAATATTTCAATGTTGTTCATAACCTAGATAGTTGAATTTCCATTTTAAGTAAATAATATTATATCAACTTGGTTGTTAGATACTGAGATGGATTTTGTAGAAACCAAATGTTTGACATGCATATAGATCTATAAAATTTCATCCATGGTCAATACAAATATTATACCTGACATGTAAACAACATCATTTATATCAAAAAATTTAATTAAATCTAAATCTAAATACCTATTGATTCTAGATTTTAATTAAATTTTATATCTATGGGGTTCACATTAGGATCTTATCCCTAAAAATAAAACCTCCTTGAAATTTGGTGTACTTTAGAAACTTAAGCACCCGAAGGAAACTAAAGCTTTTTATCTTCCAAAGGAAAAATCGAACTTTTTATTAAGGGAATAAAAAGTTACATATTAGATGCGATAAAGCATTCATAAACCGAATTGTGGTTCTACAATACGCAAAAGGTGAAAACGCAACATACTAAGAAAAGTGTAAAACACATCACTTACTCAAAACTAAAAACATAAAAAAGTACTATATACTAGATCCAAAAACCCGGGTCTCTCCGAACCATCAAAGAAAAATAACTTGTCTATAACAAAAAAAATTATATAGTAGTCTAGAGTTTTCACCAACACAAAGCCATAAACAAACTCGATATATCTACATATATAGCATAAAGTAAAAGGCTCAATAAAAGTCCATTCAGCCCCAAAAAAAACCATAATTTGCAGAGATGAAACAATGTATAAACAAAAACATCAAGCCCTTATATGAAGGGTGACTGATCCGACTTGATAACCTACCCATTTTCGAATTCAACTATGTGTCAAATGTCCAAATCCTGTTGTGAACCTTTCTTAGAAAGGAAATTTTCTTCCACGTTCCTCTCCCTATAAATATAACATACAGAGAAATCAGTAAAACCAAATTTCATAAAAGAAATTTCATCTAAAATAGGAACCAAAGTAAGGTTTTGACAATGCTGCAAATTTTTTGTCCAATTTATCACATTCAGAGAGTCACCAAAAATTTGTACTGAGTCAATCCCCAGCTGTCTTAACCAACATAAAAGTATTTTTAGGGTTTTTTATTCTGCAAAGTTGTTTGAACTTGAACCAATACCCAATGATGCTTTTAGAAATTTGTGATAATTTATATGAATGATCATACATGCCCCGCATCTACCTTGTGCACCTGAAGCACCATCAAAATAAGCCCGCATAACATCAGTTCTAATTTTTTCTTCCCATATGTTCTGATAGGACAAAGAGGAGGTGTTTTGAGGGATTAGTTTATAAATAGAGGCACATTGTATTGCAATAGGATAAGGATATGAAGATTGTTCCTGAAAAATGCCTTTGTTCTGGGCCAACCAAATACCCCAACAAATAATCAAGGGAATGTTTCTATAATGAACATCATTATAATTTAACCACCAGGTTTTCCAAGCATCCACCAGCAAAATACCATGCCAATTTTGACTAATCCCAACTGCATTCAACAAGATCCCCCATGTTTTTAAAGTAAAATGAAAACTTAAAAATAAATGAGAAATTTTTTCTTCAAATTTTTTGCATAATATGCACCAACCCGACCCATGCTTGTTTATTTTTTACAGGTTATCCCAAGTTATCACTTTGTTCTTGAGAATACACTAGAAGAAAAGTCTAGATTTTGTTGGACACTCTAGTTTCCAAAGTGACTTGTGCCCCCACCTCCTATCTCCACCAACGCTTCGATTCATTTGATGATTGTATCCAAATTTCAGAGAATAGAGGCCACTGGGTGAGTGTACCCACCGAAGTTCGTCATCCCTATCCCTAATTCAAACATTTTTTCTTTTTAATTATGTGGTATAGTACAGCCATACTCAATCCCACTAGGGCTCGAGGTTTAAATCCTCAGATGACCTCCAACCCTAATTCTAGAATGAAGTGTATTCCTCATTTGTAATTTTATTGAGAAAATGGATGCCCCAAGTAAAGAGAAACTCCCTTGGTTCCTTTGGAAGAGTGAAAGCATCGTTACACCCCCACCCATAGGTCCACTCACAATCGAACACTAGTGGCATTCCTGAAAAGCCATGACAAAGCATTAGCAACAATGTCAAATGATTCAATGGTGGCCTTCCAAATGGTCGATGAATTTCTTGAGGACTTATCTGGGTTTCGTAATTAGGCATCCAAATCCAAAGGATCAATATATTTCATTTTTATCACAGATGTCCAAAGGTTTATCTTGGTTAAAATGCGTCAACCAAATTTAGCCACCAGTGATCGAGAAAATATTGAAAGATACTTAATTCCCCACCAACCCCAATCCTTTGGATGTGAAATTTTATCCATGCAACCCAAGGAATAACATCATCTTACTTCGAGCCTGCCCATAAGAAATGACCACAGACTTTCCTTATCTAAGTAAGAACTCCTTTTGGAACCCAAGTAAGCATGATCCAGTAAACTGGGATTTCCATTAGAACAAATTTTATAAGGACTAGACACCCTACTCTTGAAATCCACTTGAAACTCTAGTGCTTGACTTGCTTTTCAATTTTTTCAACCAACCATTTCCAATATGATTTCCTGTAGGAGTCTAGATTTAGGATGAAACACAAATATTTAAGACTTTCCGACAAATGTTTCGTATAGAAATGAAATAAATATAAAATTATGTTGATCTTTGCCCCTAAGCGCTCGTTGTGTGAAATAGAAGACTTTTGTGCATTTATGCTCATCCCAGTTTCCCTAAGAAATAAATCCAGAACCATCTTTAGCTGTGTTAATTCACCCCTAGAAGCATCACAAAATAATAGAATATCATCGAAAAAATAAAATGGGTAATAAAGAGATTTATTGCAACTTCAATTCCTTTGAATTATCCCCTTCTAATGGTTGTATGTAGTAATATGCTTAAACCTTTTACATCAAATAGGAACAGAAAGGGGGATAAAGAGCATCCCTGATGGAGGCCCCTCTGGCTAGTGAAAAAGGGGGAGGTAGTACCATTAATAAGAACAATAAAACTCACATTTTTTATACAGCCCATGACCCAATTAATAAAACAAATGTCGAAACCTAGGTGAGCCATCAAAAGATGCAACATCCAACTGATCCTATCATAGCCCTTTGAAAGATCAATTTTGACAATCATTCATTTTTTCTGTCTTTTGATATTGTGCATTGATTCCTGGGCCATGCGAATGGGTTCATGAATTTTCCTACCGTCAAGAAACGAAAATTGTTCCTGAGAAATGTTTTTTGAAAGGATGAGTTTTATTCGATTTGCAATAGCTTTGGAAATAATTTTATATGTACAGTTGCATAGAGAGATAGGTATGAAGTCATAAAAACTTTGAGGATCATCGGATTTAGGAATTAAGGCCAAGAAAGTTGAACTGAGGGGTTCGTACACAAAATCTCTACTCTTGGATTCCTCCACCAATCCTACCAAGTCATCACCAATAAGGTCAAAAAAATGTTGAAAGAATTCCACCATTCAACCATCATGACCCAGGCTCCTCTTATTTTTCATGAATTTTTGAACTCCCTCCACTTCCCCCTTTGTTACAAATGCCACAATATTTTCATTGTCTTCATCTTCAACAAAACTAAGAAAGACTTCCACCCGAATAACTTTGGCTATAGTGACCTCTGGTGGAGCCTTGAACAAAGTTTATAAATGGCTAACACCTAGGGCAGCCAATTCACTAAAATAAATAGTCAACCCCCCATCAACTTTTTTAATTTCGAAAATGGTGTTTATGTTTCTCCTACTCTTTTCATAGTTTTGGAAAAATTTGGAGTTTTCATCCCCAACCTCAAGCCAAATAGCCCTAATTTTAAGCCTCCACTTTACTTCAATGTCTTTCAGAATCCCATGCCTTTAACCCTCCATAACTTTGATCCTTTCCTTTTTCTCTTTTGTCTCATACCCATCCCCCTCCAGGCTTTCTAAAGCCTCTAGTTTGGTCTCAATGGATTTTAGAACCGCTTCATCCCTTAATGATTTTTTGTTTGCCCAAGAAATAGTTGATTGCTTCAAACTTTTAAGATTTTCCATAAAGGACTGTGCAAGCGATAAACCCTGGGATCTTTTCATAGGTCTCCATACCTCTCAAAACAACCTATTATAGGATTGATATTTTAACCAGGAGGAGTTTAATTTAAATGGAGTGCCAAGCTTCCTACTGGCCCCTTTTAACTCCAAGAATATTTTAAATTGGTCTGAATCACCATTGGATTCGACCCACTAACGAAAAAAATGGTATTTTAGCAGACAAATCTTCTTTATTAAAAAACAGATATAAACATTTTGCCACCCTAGCCTCTCCAACCCTCTTGTTTCTCGAAGTAGGTTTTTCTTTTAACATGTCAACATCTATGAATCTTCCCATCCGAATATTTTTTAGGAAGAAATCAGCTAAAGGATCCCCCTAGGCCATTGGCCCCCAAGATTCTGATAAACCTAATGAAACATTAAGATCCCCTCCCACCACAATATTAGAACAATTCAACAAATATTTTGAAAACAAATTGTTCCAAAAGGAAATTATTTCCTGGCACGATCTGTAAATGTTGATTATGGTTAAGTTTGAGCAGAGATCAAAGGAGAAAACCTCCACGCCTAACATCGATTTAGAGCCCCAAGATTTTAGTAGTTTTAATTTGTTGTCCCTAAAACCCATAGCTAAACCCCCAGATCTACCACTGGCATCAAGTGCCACAAAGTTCCAACCAAGCAACATAAGGCTCAAAGACTTTATTACCGAATCCCCAAGACCAAGAGTCTCTTGGAGCATAATTACATCAAAATTGACATTTTTTAATAAGTGTTTTAAAGCCGACTTTTTCCGGGTGTTGGCTAGCCCTCTACAATTGAAGGAAAGAAAAATCATTTGGAACCCACCACATGGGTCATCACTGCTCTAAGTGACCCTTTAAGGGAAATTTGTTTCCATCAACAATGTCAAGCTTTAATTTTATCTAGGCGTTTGAAATGTTCATTTTCTAGCCACGGGTCTTAGGAGGACCAACAACATCTTGAATAAGGCTGAGACCACCCACAATTTCCTCATAATGTTCTCTTTTATCCCGATGATGAAGGTTATAATGGATCTTTTTAGGACAAAGTTTCGATGGAAAGGGAAAACCGAATCCTGCCAATTAGGGTCCATATAGATTTATGATCGAGATGGAGGTGATGATACTGTCTAGAGCCAAATATATGTTAACATGGAGATAAAAATTCAGTAGAAGGCCTGGAGGGACCAAGCCTGTAACAAGTACCGACTTGGGGTATCTACAGAAACAAATGAGAGGGAGAAGGGAGAGAAACAATACCTGCAAGATGAGGTGCCTCCTCCTCTATAATCTCGTCTCGCATGTGTTCAGTCACTAGGGTTTCTGCATCATAAGGGATCGCTAATTGAACCTCCTAAACCACTATCTGAACCGATGCCTCTTCCTGGTGATCCCCAAGAATTTCCTATTGCTCTGTAACTTCATCACCGAGTTGATACCTCATCTCTTGAACCAACTAAACCCTATTCTTTCTCTGTCATCTAAACCCCAAGGGACAATCCCTCACCAAGTGACCATGCTTATGGCAGCAGCGGCATCTGTAAGGAAATTATTCATAGTCGAGTAATTGTGTGAGGGAGTAACCATCAACCTAAATCTACATCATATCTGCCACACCTTCCCTCATATCCAACCTTACCAGGATATGTACCATCTTCCTTTCCTTAATCGTATGAAAGGACATATCTTCATCAAGGAAAGTATCCAAAATGTTTCCAATCATCCTGAAAACATCCATCGATCAAAGCTAAGGAGCAAGGGCTTGAAGGGGCACCCACACAGGAATTTCTTCTAATATTTCTCTTTGAGCATCAAAGAGAGGAGTCCATTTTTTAAATAAAATCAGAGCTTTCCCAAAAACCCCAGCTTTGTTTGAGAAGCCATTTGACAGCTTCAACCTGTACGAATATGGACACTAGGTTTGAGTAATAGTACTCACTTTGGATTTATGACTGAGGAGAAGATGTTTAATTCTTAGCAAATTCCACCACTAATAAGATTTTGCCTGGATGGAATACTTCACGAGAATCCTTAAATTCATAAGCTTTCCACCTAGACTTGCATGAGTGTTTGATATATTTATAGATATAGTTTTGAAACACCCCCATAAATTGTGAAATATGAATCTAATCCTCAACATAGTTGATCCTCTCAAGCACTAGAGTTGAAGAAGATGGTTGATTTCCCATGACATACTCATAATGCTTCCATGTGACGGTGACATCTGACATCCCAAACAGGTTGTGATCAATGAGAAAGTTCCTATGGAAAAAAGCCAAATCACCACATTATTATCGGGAAATCTAGTGTCCATTCAGAGCTGCTAGTCCCACTAAGACGAGTAGCTATCTTAGAAACAAACAAACTAAAGTCACTTTCATTTTCCTTTATGAGAAGTAGATGAGAGAGAAGCAGAGAGTACCAACCTCAATTTTTCGCTTGGCTCCTTGCTTGTTTCCTCTCCCCTTTAACAAATCTTCGCCGCTTCTCCCTTGGCTACCCCGCTTCAAATAGCACTTGTAAAGTCAAAGTAGCATAATACCATCAAAGCACCAAGATCTACAATCATAAAAAATATAGGACCAGATATATATTGACCACACAAATGCATATATCAACTCAAACATACAAGAATGTGGAGGAAAACTCAAA
>APFE030496396.1:32681-52646 GCA_000404065.3 Pinus taeda
TCAGAGTATCTCATGAAGTGGAAGAACTTACCCGCTGAAGATTGCACATGGGAGGATGAGAATTTTATACAGAAGCATCCATAACTACTCAAGCATTGAGGACAACACTTTTCTGAAGGAGAGGGGAATGTTAGGTCCCTATAATACTATTGTATTCCCTTATTAGTATTGTCATTGTAGCCCTTGTTGTTATTGGTGTGCCCACGTTGTCCCATATTGTCATTATTGTGCCCCATAGAAGCCCGCTATTGTTATTATTATGCCCTTACATTATTATTATTATTATGTCAGCTTTGATTATATTGTGACCCCTTAGACTCCTATATATAGAAAGGAGGTCTTGTCATTTGTATCATCAAATAATTTTTCATTTGTGTAATGTAAAGTAGGTTTCCCCCTTGAAGAGGTTGATTTTGAAGTTGTTGATTTATATTTCTTCTATTTTGTGAGTTGGTTGCATAACAAACTATAATGCTCTGGCCACTGTAATCCATTTCACCTAACTCTAATGTTATGTTCCACTGTAATGTTGCAATTGTCATAACGATATCGCTCAGATCTCCCTATCATAAAATTGTGATGTCTAGTGCCACTATGGGTGCCAAACTATGTAATGGAGCTTTCCAGGCTGACATACGCTCAATCTCCCATTAAACATCAATTGCTCATTCAATTTCTCATTTTATTTTGCATTCTCATTTCTTGCGGAGGCATCATCTCTTCTTTGGTTGTTCTTCATGTGAATCCTCCTTCTTATAGGCACCATGTTCACTACTATGTATGTTTTTTTAATATATATATATAATTCAAATTTCTCTCAGCTTCGACTTGTAACTTGTTCTTAGGTCCAATTTACAACTTCTCTAGAGGCACCATGATCTCTCTCTCATTTTTGTCTTAATTGGATTGTTGGGCATATCATGTTGTTGGAATTTAATGAATATTATTATTGAGCAATTGTAATCTCTGTAAATTACAATAGATTTTGCTTATAATTCTTTCATATACATCGTATATAGTATAGTGTATATATGACGTTCAAAGTCAACCAAAGGGAAATGTCATAAGCAAGTTCTTGAAGATTCATAGATTGTCTACTAACCAACCTTTTTTTTTGTTTTGGACGAGTGGTTTAAGTTCTCCAAATATTACATTAGGATTGACCTTTGGCTTGAAAAAATGCAACCCGAGGGCATCTAAGTCGTCAAAATCACCCAAGGATTACACTTGCCACACCATCCCTTAATATGACTAGACTTTTACCCACGGAGTTTCAAACCAGTGACCTCCACATCACAGAATCACTTAACAGTACACCCCATCACCATCTATTCTATGCCCTATGGGAAACCAACCTTGTGATTGAATGGGAAGTTCTCATCTAGGGGAATTTCAAGGAATTTTAAGATGATTGGAAAATTCATTGTAGGTCTCAACTACAAGATATGTTTGAGGAATACTATGTTGACCTTTGCAAGCCAATGTAGAGGTTGATAGATCAAATCACAAGAAAATACGTGAAGATTATCATATTATGATTCATAGATGCTTATGGTTAAATAGCACCTTCTATTGAGTATTGAATTCCATGAATTGGCATTAATTGTTTCAAGTTTCTCTTCTACTAACCAAAATATGGATTGAATGTGTATTAATGATAGTGATTTAAGACATCCTATAACAATTGATAAAATTATAAACTAAATTCTACCTCTACTAATTCAAATTACATGATTGTTTTTTTAAATGTAACGATTAGTGTAAATTGATTATTAATTAATAAAATTATTCACTATTTTCTATCAAATAGTTGTTGATTTTATTTTTTTTAATAATATTTTATTTTTTAAAATTAACAATTACTTTATAAATTGTATTATTAAATCAAAACTATATTATATTAATTAGTAACTTAGTAAATCAAACCATGTTATATTACTAAATTATTATTATTAACTACTAATCATCTTAATATATATGTTTTTAGCATGTCATTGTATATGGTTTTCACATAGACTGTGAGTTTTCTCGGTGGCTTTGCTCCCTTATACATCCGATACATTCGGTGGCTCTACTCCATTATACATTTGAGCTCTGCTCCCTTATACATTTGATACATTCAATGGCTCCTCCCCTTTATACATTCAATTCTTGCAGATTAAAGACTGTGAGATTTCTCGATGGCTCTGCTCCCTTATACATTCCATTCTTGTAGCACACCAGAGGGTTTCTCAATGGCTCCACTCCTCACATTCAATTATTGCAGCAGACCTCAAGGTTCCTTAGTGGCTCCTCTCCCTACATTCTATTTTAGTAGCAGATCTGAGGGTTTCTCGATGGATCCTCTCCCTACATTTGATTCAGTGTTCCCTTGGGTGTTGCTCGATGGGTCCTCCCTATATTTAATTCTTGCAAACCTGAGGGTTTCTCAGCCTCTCCTCCCTACATTCGATTCAGTGTTCGCTTGATTTTTTCTTGGTGGCTCCTCCATACATTAGATTCTTGCAAATTGGCTTGGGTGATTCTCAGTGGCTCCTCCCTACATTTAATTCACATTCCCCTCCCTGTGTGAACTCATTCAAGAATCCATAGTATCTAGTAGATTCAGACATCAGGGTTAAGCAATGATAAGTCCAGATTCCTTCTTGAACACCTGCAATTCTAGGGTTTTCAAAATCTTGTCACAATCCTAAGGCTATGCACAATTGAGATCATGTATGCCCTAAAAAAACTTATTTTATCAATGTAAGAATTAATAAGAGAGCAGTAGAATGGTTAACTGATTCTATTGATTACTTCTTTAGTCCTTCCTTTAGTCATGGGCTACGACTTATTTGTCCATCTCTGAATATCTTATTTAGTCATGGGCGGGTAGAGATGGTGAACCAAGCAACCCGTCGGTGGTAACATGAGACCAATAAGTTCATATGTGGTACCAAGAAGATGATATGTGGTATCCAAAAAAAATCATAAGGAAAGCTAGGGTAATGAGTCAATATACTAGTGTTGTATCCCCATCTCGGGATACTTTGGACTGTAATTCTGAGTGGTTTTTTTTTTTCTTCATCACATCTTCATTTTTCAAGTTCAACCAATAGCTCAACTATTCTGACCCTTGCAAACAGTGATATTGTTATGTTCCAAAGTTTAATGATTTTGAATGCAAGTATGCAATTTTGTACTTGAGAATAGGGCTACGTATAGTTCCTGGAACTATGATCCAATTAGCAATGAGTTTAATCTTGAGAGGCTGGATTTCTTGATTGTTCGGTCTATTGAAAATAGGCTTAAGACACCTCTGCTTACTTTCGAATAGGATTACACTTTTATTACACTGATAAGGTTTTGGATTTATGCTAAGAACTTGGAATTTTGCTTTCTCTATAATCTCAACCTAGGAGAAATTCCTTATTTTCCAACCTTGAGATATCTTGTGACCTTCAATCTTTCCCTTATACAGATGACCTTAGCTTTGATCCCATGTTGAGAAAACTAGGGAAAACAATTTTTTTGTATGTTTTCTCTTATTATATTGAAAATTCTTGTGATATTAGATCAGTCAATTATCATTATTATTATGATGATTTTATCACTAATACAATGCCAATAAATAAAATCACAATGCAAACAAGAACACCAGAAATAGGCTCGACGCTAGGGCAAAACCCCTCCATAGGGGAAAACTTAGAAACTTCTTTTCTTTTATAAAATCAAGGAAGGACTCCAAGACCTTTGATCAAGACAACTCACTAAGTGATAGGCCAGCCACCCAAACAACAATTCTTATTTCTTTAACTTAGTCAATTTCTCTTCTTTATCTTGAAATCTGAACAGAGATAGATTCCTTCCCAAGTATGTGAGCTTGCCAATTATTTCACTTATCAAGTATCTACTTACCACCTAAATATTTTCTTTGAAAACTAAAAAAAAGGCAGTAAATTAAGTTATGGATGCAAAAGTATCTTCAAAGTTTATACCTTATTATTTTTCCTTCTCTATGATGTATCCCATTGTTAGAAATCAACACTCACAACAAAGAGATAGGAGATCTGATCATGCATTTCTATTATGGAGGACCATATATATGAATACATTTCCATGAATATGTAAAATAATTTGTATTGCTTTCTCATAAGGGATGTACACCTAATTATGTTTTAATACATCATTATGACATGGATTGATTTATACTAACTTTTTCTTGAATTTCTTAGAATTCACCTTGACATATAAACTCAAAATTTTCACCTCAACCTTGAGATTTTCTATATATATTTCTCATTAAATTTCAACCTTATGGTTGAATATAAATTCTCTCTTATAATAATATATATGTCACTTCTATCCAACTAGATACGAAAGGAAACCCAAGAAAATAACAAGAAAATGAATGTACTTCAAGGGAATTTATTTTCTAACACTTAGAGCATCATTCCCAACATATAATATATCTAAAATTACTTATTACAAAATATTTATTATAGCCATAAATATTCCCACCTAACTTCCATATATTTTCCAAATTTGTTGAAAAAATATGCTCATTATCATGTAAAATCAACATGCCTAACTATCTCTAGATATTACTAAATTATTATGAGAACACAAGTTGAAAATTAGATCTACAAGAAGACAAATTGATAGCAAGGAAATATTCATATATACATAGGATGAAGTTACAAGTAGAGACGAACAGCATAATATTTGGATGAATATCTAACTAATAGGATGTCTAGCTAATAGTATACTTGGACGAATCTCTCTCCAAGGATCATATTTTATTATAGGTATTTATCATTATGGTGTCATTGAAAATATCAAAAAACCACTCTAACAATGATACAGGGTTATATCATGGTGACATGATAGACACGAGTAAGTATTAACTGACAATTCCTAACATTTCCACTCATGGATTTGGAAGTCTACATCCATCAGCATTTGAGATTAATAATAGGCTTGAGACCTCTCATATGGAAATTAATGTGGATTTTTTATGGGTATGGGTTAATAACATGACATGTAACACTATCCTAATTGAAGGTGGGTAAAACTCTACATTTGGCACACTTTGTCCTTTCCCTCCATCAGAGTGAGATTAAGGATTGAGGAGCATAGAGGTTCATTACCTGTTATAAAACCAAGCCACAATAGTCATTGGTATAGGACAAGGATCGTCAAATCCCATGGGAATATTATTGCTCTTGTGGTTGAAAAGGAAATTTATCTTTATCAAGTTGAGGAATTTCTCAACAAAACATTAGTCAGTAAGTTCTTCAATTGATGTGTTAATATATGTCATTTTTCTTTGTGTATGAAATAATATGGGTTTCCTTTTCTCATGTATTGTGCCATTATTCATTTCAAGTTGAAAGGATGACATGGTTTTATCCGTTGGTATGAGGAGAGAGCATGGAATAAATTAGCCCAAACGTAATTAATGAATCATTGTTTTCTTGGGCTTATACTATGGCACCTTTTTTTTATGTGCAGGTATGTATAATAATATAACGTTTTGATTTGGGTAAAATTGCCTATTACCCCACTTGAATTTTGGAATAATGTAGGTATTAAATCCATAGGATATGAAATTAGACCCTATATTATAGGTGATGATGGGTATGTAGAGAATAACTTGTGGTTAATGGCCCAAATTCTAGTTGATATTGATGCTAAGTATGGCTTATATGAATTAATCCAAAATGTTAGTGGTGATATTTCATATACTCATATTCTTAACTATATGGATGTGTCATTTTTTGTTCTATATGTCGTGTTGTGGTCCACTTAATGGTGGATTTTTCTCGATTTTCCATTACTTAACATCATGGGGTAGGTATGTGTAATAGAGAAGTTCGTCCCAAGGACATGAATGAAGATAATTCACTGAGAGTAGTTCTAGTTGTGGATAGTGGACATCTCGTTATTTATCTAATCAAGCATATGGCTCATGTGACTCATCCTATGAAAATGTTTATTTTGATGCAGCTACAGGGAGGAGTTCTATATGGTTAAATGAAGAGAACTTTCTTCTAACTCACTTGTCCTATTATAATGTTCTTGTGGCTTCATCAAGACGTTTCTCAACATCCTTTATGACACTCGCTAACAGTTTCTCTCATTTAATGGAGTGTTATATGATGTTCAACCAAATAGGTATTTTTCATATCTATATTTGTCAAGTGATAGAAGTTCAAGTATGATAAAAGAGATTAACCAAACATCTTCTACGTCGTCTAGTAGGCGAAGATCAAATAGAGGTGAAAATATTAGAATAAAATTCCATAGACATGTGGAATTTTTTCTCGCTAAAGGGGGGTCATGTTCTTATGATAATAAGAGAATACATGACATCGAGGTGCCCTTGAGGTACAAACATCTAGTGAAACAATGGGTACCCAAGGATGTTCCTGAAATAAACATTGATTTTTCTATCAATGAAAGGATATGCGCATTGCCCCATCGTCATTACATGGTTTGGGGCTATTTTCCATGGATGGCATAAAGGTATATTACGGAGGATTAACTAAATTGATGGAGTATGTAGGACCATATTACAACTAAAAATATTGGGTATGACTAGTCCAATATACCAAAAGTATGTGAAGATATAGAGTGGTCGCAAATTATATACAACTAAATGACAATGATGAAATAAAGTTGCAACTATATATATTGATGGAAGTCCAAAAGTAGAAAAGAATATTCTATGGTTTATAAATAGTACACGGCCCATCACCACAATATAGAGTGGTCGCAAATTATATACAACTAAAAGACAATGATGAAAATAAAGTTGCAACTATGTATATTGATGGAAGTCCAAAAGTAGCAAGGAATATTGTAGGGTTTATAAATAGTACACGGCCCATCACCACAAATAAGAAACGCAATTGCATATTCGAGGGACGTGAAGGAAATTGTGTATACATATGTGCCATTAAATCAATAGTTGCAGGGCAAGAGTTGATCATTAATTACAATTTGAATAGAATAAATATAAATATTTATATTATGGGGGCGGTATGTATTCAACTTTACCCAACTTGTAAGCAATGTATATTGTATGTTATGATTGCCATTTACTACATGAAGTTTCTATATAAATTTTGACATATGTCAATAGTGGTTTTCTTATTAATATAATGATTATTAATTATAGATGAATTGAAAATTACACTTATTTGATAAACAGGGTGATAAGGGGAAGGCACCAGCCTTAGAGTAGTACACAGACGCTCAAGATGAATAAGTTTCTGATGTTGCAATTTTTATGTCTATTGATCCAATGCAAGCAATAAGGAAGCTTAAATTCAAAGCAAACAAGAAACTTAATTGTTTAATTCTGATTGAGCATCAAACAAATGAGATAAAAGGAAAAACCAAAATCTTACTACAACAAATTTTTCGGTATGGGGTGAGAAACTCATTTAATTATCCCAATTATTTGTTTATGATTTATTTATCCCATCCTTTATAAAAAAACAAGACAAAAAACAAAAAACTATTTATTTTATAGGATTTTTTGGTGGGTTTCGATCCTCATGCTACAACTATGGGTCGAGCCAATGTTGGTAGTGGCATCAATGCTCCATTTGTGAGTGAGTTACTGTTCATTGACACTGGTACAATCATTTGAACACCCACAACAATATCTGCACACCCTAAACAACATACGTCAAGATCTACACATTATGTTGTGGATGTAGAGCATGATACAATTTCACAATTTGAAATGAAATTTCTTGGATCTTCATGTGTTACTAGCATAGGATCACTACCTATCACATTTTTGGTAGATGATGATAATGTCCCTATGAAAATAAATAAACTTCTAGGTATTTAAGAAGTGTCTTAAATACTAAGTACAACCAAAATGAAATAACAATATAGTCTGTGATTATTTTAAACTAATGATAATATCATTTTGCAAGAAATGGCGTATTTTATAGGCATTTGTATGACATAACCTTCAAAATATTTGGGTCAACCATTCGCACAAACTGGAAATTCCAAAGTTCCAAGTTAAAATATGAACTTACTAATAGTATGGTTCGCCTATCTGGTACCTTCAACAAATCTGGAGTTACCTCAAAGGCATACCTACATTTAAAATATTTGTGGTACCATTATAGGTCTCAATTGGAAAGGGTGAGGTCGCATGAGCGCCCTCCATCGATTCTAGAGATGTAGTGGAGAGAACTCATGGCATATGCATACGAGAAGGCCCTTTGAAAAGCATAGAAGCTGACTCCACCTAGACCAGGAAAGTATGAGGCACGTTAATAATGTAATTATGATGCTTTATCATCATTGTGACATATAATTAAGCTTTTCAATGTTTTAAATATAAGCTCTCAGATACTTCCAAAGCCACACAGGATAGAATAGCCAAACATGTGTAGTATCACCTTGGCCCAGGTGGTTACTCGAAACTGGGCACAAAAATTGTAAGTATATAAAAAATTATTTTTCTTCCAAATTACAAATTATTAACAATTTTAATTTAATATCATAGAAGAAGAAAAAATCATAGTCTATGTAGAATTGCAGGGGACACATTTCAAAGAGACTCCCATGAAGGAAGACATATATCTTGCTTTTAAGTATGGTTATTAAGTTGTGGTTGAATGGAGGACAAGATTGGCGTCCTCACAGCCTTCTGGCATTGAACATAACACTAAGGAAAATAAAAGAAATGAATAGCATTTATAAATCATTAGTTGTACAGTATATTGGTTATTATTTTTGGTCATAAAGTAATGTGTTTGATTATAAAAAGAAGGCAAGCTTTGTACATACAACACATGACCCTACTAATAGTGGAGTGCCTGATATTGAGATTGATGTTCAGCTTGGTACTCGAGGCATTTCATGTGTTATAAAAAAAATTGTATTATGGAATACAATTTAAAATATTTAAATGCAAATGGTGTATTAAGTATAACCTTTCTTGTTTCTACATCAGAGCATGTACAGGATGTGGCCAGAGAAGAGGAGGAACATATGGCTACATTTGAAAGTATTCTACTTCCCTCCACTACCAAAGCAGGTAAATAATATTCTAATACTCTTTTTATTAATAAAACATTTGTAATAATAATAACTATAAATATGATTTTAAATTTTCTTTCTTATTGTAATTGATGCTCGACGCCACTTGCAGTAGCATATTCATAGTACTAGGTCAACAAGAAGAAATATTGCACCAAAGATCACAACCACTGAAGGGGGGAAAGATCAATATATCCTCGCTAACTTCATATTAGAAAAGAGAGAGAAACGTGACTAGAGCCCATTTTTTTTAGTACCACAATTATTACTAAGAGATTGAATGCCTCATGGCATGTGCACATGTAAATTTAGACCATCTTAATAAAAAGTTGTGATTTTTTTGTTGCAAAAAATAGAACGATTTTGTTTCATGTTATGTAAACATATTTTTTGTGATACAAGGAGGATGTAGAATACCATATATTTGATAAATTCATGGTATAAGTCAATTAACTCTGTTACGAACACCAAGAGCCTATAATCAGATTCCCATGTTAAATTAAGCCTTTACACAATTTGTTCCCATGATAATTCACCCATATACTAATTTGTATACCTATCCCACTCCAACATACACTACCACACTCCTAATTCAGGTGCTAGTTATTCCTACTTCAATGCCCAATCACAAAAAATTGTGATTATGATGACAATTTAAGTACATATGTGTGTAATTTCCATGGTAGAACGTATGAATTTTCGTCCACTAATTTTTTATCAATGATCATAATAACCTTTAATGGGATAACACTGGTTTGTCATCATCATCTCAAAATGATTCAGTAGATGAAAATTTTCCATGTTTGTCATCATCACTTCAAATTATCTCATTGATGACCATTTTTTTTTTCACATACTGGTTCACGGATACCCGAGTCAGTGGGTAGCCGCTATGTCCAGGGTTATTTAACATTGAGTGGATGCCACCCGAAGGGCATCAACACCCCTCAACCTATTTACTGACCTGACCCCAAGAGCTTTCGGGGTTCGACCCTGTGACCTCCCATTGGCAAGGCACTTGATTTGACCAATTGAGCTAACTCTTGGGGCTCATTGATGACCATTTTTACAAATTATATGCATTAATTTATGGAAGGTCAATCCCTCTACCTATCTTATTATTTACTGTGACAACAAGTGAATAAAGGACAATTGACAGATCTTTGCTGACAAGATCCCCTACTTATAAATTGTACTTTTTTCACTTGTTCTCATAATCAATCATAGGCTAGGTAAAGGGGATCGTATGCCAAAAATTCATGCATATAATATGTAAAAGGGGTCATCTATGAGAAAATGTGAAGTGATGATGACAGACATGGTAAATTTTCATCTGTCAGGTCATTTTGAGATGGTGATAAGAGACCAGTGCTAGCCCATTCAAGGTTATAACCATTGATGGGCAATGTGTGGAGGATAATTCATTCATCCCATCATGGAAATTACACTCATGTGTACTTAAATTGTCATCATAATCACATTTGTTTATGAACTGACAACTAATATATGTTAGAATTTCGTTAGACAAATATATATTAGAAAATGCAACCAATATATAGACTAGTTATAATAAATATAGTAGAAATTAATATAGCATCCATTCCATCCATTTTGACTAGTCTATATTGAGACTAATATTGATGCTTCATGGGATGATGTATCAACTCGTCTTATGATTTATACCAATAATCATTGAATGTCATAATATTTGTCTGAGGTTCTATTCAAATTCTGGAAATTTATAAGGCTTGTAGCCTTCCACTATTTGCACGATTCTCTAGCTTTAAGTGGTACACTAAGTCTAGGTTAATTAGTATATGTTTAATGAAGGTAGTTTATTGTCCTCAATCCATATTCAAAAGATATTGCAAACATTTCATCATAAGTATGGGCTCCTGTAGGTTATTCATATTCGCTATTTTTTGAGTTTAATTGATATTAGAAGTATCATGCTCATAACACACACACATACACATATGCCAATATTTATCCAATATTAATCATTAAGATGTATGCATCGAACATAGATCTCGGCTTCTATAATCTTGTTCGGAGTTTGAATCTTATATACCTACGTGAAAGGCCTCTTTTTCCTATTCAAGTATGGTGACTATAGTTTTCAAACTAGTTCTGATCTTTTAACAATGTGTTTTCAAACTTAATTTGGATACCTTGTTAAGAAAGTGAATTTCAGTATTTAATGTTTGTTTCTATATTTTTAAAATGGTGCAACAAGTCGGATGCCTAGTTTCAAAAGTAATTCTCATGCATGTTGTTTGGATGAGACCTAATCTATTGAAGGATAAATGTGCAATTATTAATTTTCCAATGTTATTAAATTTCTCATTTTAAGCATCTAAAAACATCATCGACTACACTCTTCCCTAAATATTTTATACAAACCTCTCTTATCTATTCTCCTAAACACTTGAGCATTTTGTGTCTATGATTAATGAATGAATGAATGTTATATGTTAATGAATAATTTCTATATGTATCTTTATGTACAAGATGTTGTTTCATATTACGTTGTTTCATATATTTTGTTTTAAAAAAAAATTATTGAGATTAAATATTTTATCGATTTATGAATGAATGAATGAAATTTATATGTTAATGAATAGTCGTTATATGTCTCTTTAAGTACATGACATTGTTTCATATTATGTAAACATATTTTTTATGATAAAATTTATTGAGATGAAATATTTTGTGGATTTATGAATGAATGAATTAGGATTTGGACAATCTTGGAATAAAACACCCTCAATCCAACAGAACAACAACAAAGTCAATGTTGACTTTGTTGTTGCTTCATCATGTGGAAGTAGGTTTGCTCAACCAATATTAAACTATTCCAACTATTTATTCTCGAAACCAAGAGGAGCTCATTCAGGTATTCATATTGTCTATATTAGGATCTCCATATTAGAATGATTTTATTTCATATTGTCCATGTTAGAATCTCCATATTTTCTTTGTTGTCCTCTTCTTGGGAAATACAACGTTCAGCCATTGTAGCATATCCACAATCCATTAGTGATTCATGTTTTAAAAAAATGACAAATGTTAACAAAACATAGCACTGACCTTCAAATCTTTAAAAAATGAAACAATCACCACAATATCAAAATGGAAAAGTATAATTCTGGAGATACTTCACATATAAATTGTTAATATTGATCAAGAGAGCCAATATTGCCTCTCCACTTCAACAATAGCGTTTGGGGCATCTATGAATTCCAAACATACTCCTACATAGATGCCATACACGCTAATGGTCAAGATGGGAAGAAATATTGGTTGTATTTACTAGTATCAATGCTTTGTATGAGAAGTATCTAGAAAATTACACTTATGTTCTGATATTGTGGTAATTTTTTCCTTTTTTTAAATTATAGTGCCGACTAGTGCATGAGGTAAAGAAAAATTTAATGTTATTTTTATTAATTAATAATAACAAAAAATATCAATTTAACATTTCTTTTTTGTTACATATGATGATCCACCCGTATTGTGGCAGCCTCGACAACATCATGAGTACAGGACCATACATCAAAAACAAAGAAAGAAAGAAAAAATATTGTAATAGTTATATCATTCGAAACATCACGTACCATATTATGAGAACATATTTTTTACGAAAAAAATAAAATAAAATTGAGATGAAGTATATTGTGTCTATGATTAATTAATGAATGTTATATGTTAATGAATAATTGTTATATGTCTCTTTACGTACATGACATTGTTTCATATTATGAAAACATATTTTTTATGATAAAATTTATTGAGATGAAATATTTTGTGCATTTACAAATGAAATAATGAATGAATGTTTGCTATTTGTTTTAATCTGAATTTAAACAGGAACTCAGAAAATTACAAATATTGCCATAAATACAAAGATGTAGCAGAAATAACACTTCATTTCATTAATATCAAATACTAAAATATGCTTACAAACAAAATGGAAATAAGACTAGCTCGAACGATGGTAGCTTATCTCTGAGAAGAGATGTTGCAACTAAATCCCTTTGAACTATGTTACAATGAGGCTCAAGGGCCTATTTATTATTAGAAAACATGAGAAAACCATAAACAACCAAAACCCTAACCCCGAGAGATGTAAGGCCAAGAGTTTGTGGGCCCCATTGGGGTTATTTGGGCAGCCAACTTCCTAGGGTCATAACTTGGTCATATTATCTCTATTTGGCATGTACGATACCTTGTTGGAAGGTCTCTCTAATTACTAAAGTTATTTTCATAGGCCCCTTCCTATGGAATTGGTCCTACAGCGAACCTCAAAAAAATGTCGTTTAGGAGGTCAAAACTGCTCCAAAAGTTCAGGACCCAAAAAACTGCTAAAAGTAGTAAATGATGAAAGAAACAAGGAAACAAATGAAATTGATTGGATTTCTATGTGGGATAGGTGGGTGGCCACCAATATCCACCTGGATCATTCCTCCCCCCTTAGGAAGTAATGGTCACCATTACGTGTAGAGCTTCCATGAGGTGAGGAGATTTCTGTTGAACCTGGTCCTTAGTGAGCCACTTTCCTTGGTGCAGAAGTTGGCCAACTTTTACAACCCAATATAGTTGGATATTTTGTTGGCGAGTGTTCTTGACATGTGTTTCCATAATCTAATCAGTTATGGCATGTTCCATGGAGTCTAGGTTTAACTCTGTTGGTGTGAGTTGTTATGCAATGTCTGATGTGTCAAGCAATGGTGGGAAGTATAGTCAAAGGCATAAAGCTGCAATGGTGTTAATCTACAAATCAAGTGGCAGTAATACTAAGGAGAGAATGAACCGTTAGATCACTTCATTTCTATGACATATCGTGACCGTCAAATTGCAAGTTACAAAAAGTACATACTAAAGAAACACACTTTACCTAACTATACTTAATTATTTCTTATGTGTCAAAATATCCTAACATCCCCCCTTAAGAACAACTTGGGATAGGATTGAAGGATGTACAAAGATGACAAATAGGAGAATGAAGGAGGCATTAGAGACTATCCCCCCTTAGTGACAACTTCCTGAACTCCAACCATAAATTGAATTTTAGTAAACTTTGCCTCTATTAGATCCTTGTAAAGTTGTCTGCAACTTGATCGTCGATTGAACAATATTTCACTTCAAGAACATGGCCATGAATGAGATTTATTATGAAGCGCATGTGTGGTTCAATATGTTTTTTGTGCTGATGTTGGACTGGATCTTTTCATAGTTGAATGGGACTTTGATTATCAAACCAAAGAGTAGTTGGATGTTTCTACTGAAAACAAAACTCTAATAGGATCTGATGAAGCCGCAAGGCTTCCTTACTAGCTTTAATGGTGCCACAATACTCTGCTTCTGCTGAAGAAAGAGAAATGCAGCTTTTTTTCTTGCAAGCCCATGTAATAGGTCTAGAACCAAGAGTGAAGACATGACCTGCAGTAGACTTTTGATCATCAAGGTCACCAGGACAATCAGAATCAGTGAAACCAATAAATATAGGAGATGCTTCTGAACTGTAATGAATCCCAAACTAAATTGTACCTTGAACATAAAAAAGAATTACTTTAGTTTCTTTCCAGTGAATTTCATGTGGGTTTTCCATAAATGGAGCAACAAGGCCAACAACAAGGGAAAGATCAAGATGGGTATGGGTCCTCGCTGCTCAAGATGTAGCAGGTGCTCTTGCATATGATCCTATAGCTCAATGTCATACATGTTCTTAGTTCAATAGAGCCTCTTCTTTACTAGCTCAATCTTCAATGAATTATGATCCTAACACCTTTGCAGAAGCTTCAGGCCATCCAGATTGGGATGCAACTATGAATGAATAATAACGTTCATTATTGGAAAATGATACATGGGACCTTGTTTCTCTTCCAAAGGGATGAAAACATGTTAGAAGAAAATTGGTTTATAGAACCAAGTTTGGATTAGATGGAAAAGTTGATAAAGATAAATCTTGTCTTATTACTAAGGGTTTTTCACAAGTATGTGCACTATCATCTTATTGATGACCATCGTCTAGCCATCAGTATGGGGATTAAAGGCAATCGATTTGGTGAACTTGGCGTCCAATAGTATCCAGAGGCTTGACTAGAATGTGCTTAGGAACCCATTATCCTGATTTAATATAATGGTCTGTGGGATCCCAAAATGTACTCATACTCGTTCTAAGAAGATTTTAGCAATGTCCACTACTCTGATACTCTTTTTGCAGGCTGCCAATATAGCCATGTTAGAAAACATATCCACGACCGCAAATACACAGTCATTACCAGGCTTGGTAAAAGGGAGTCTAGACATATAATCCAAGGAGATAGATTCCCACAGCTAGCTGGGTATAGGCAGAGGAGTGTAAAAGCCTTGCTTCTTGATGGTTGGCTTGGCAATGGCACAGGGAGTGTAGGATCTAATATATTTCCCAACATCTAGTCAGAGTTTAGGCCAATAAAAATATTTTTGTAGTACAGCCATAGTTTACTCCACACCAAAGTGTCCTGTGACCCGACTGTAGTGCACTTCCCAAATAAACTTGGCACCCTCACTTGAAGGAACACAAAAGTGGCCTAAGTAGCATAATAATGTGTCCTGTAGGTGGAAATCATGAACTTTCTTTCCATTTACTAGCATGTTGTATGTTGAGGTGCACTCCGGATAATTTTTGTATAGTTGCGGCCATCTAGAGCTCACTTGACCACAAGAGTTCAGAACCATATTTAGTGCTACAATAGGGGGCCATTTGAGGCAATCTGCAACATGATTGGTGCTTGTCTTTTTGTATTTAATTTTCAAGTGGAATTGTTGAATATATGTAGACCATTCTGATGGCAATCATTCTACAACTTCCCCTCTATCTATATAAACTAAAGAGGTCAATGATCAGTGTGGATGGCCATCTTGTTCCCCATAATGTAGTGCTTCCATTTTCGGTAAGTCTACACGGTGGAATACATCTCCTTATCATAGGTGGGGTGCTTCCGAATTGTATCAAAAAGTGTCTCACTATGATAGGTTAATGGATGCTCATGCTAGGTTAGGACTACACCAATAGCATAGTCTAAGGCATTTATCTCAATTTCAAATGGCTCTACATAAATGATCATTTCCCTTAGTAATTCCCCCTATCGGGTTCTAACTCAGAGTCGGAACATGTGTTGGAATCAGAAGACTGTTTCTCGGCCACCACTAACTGCTTGGTCCAACACTCACTTGTGTTGTGAGTGGAGCTCTTATGGAACTCACACCAATTTATCATGTCCTTCTTTGTATTTTTGGTTTTTTTATTGGCTTGTGGCTTCGATGGGTTATCCTAGGTCGCCCTGCCTTGGAATTTCCCCTTGCTCTACGGTTTGGGGGCGACTTTCCCTTGCTTTGGATTCGTAGATCCAAAGTCTCGCTTTTCTTATTTAAGATTCTGATCAATCTTGATAGTGTATCGGTATGCCATGTTGAGCGAGAATATTTCCAAGAACTCCATCTCATCCTGGATGTACTTGTGTAGGCAGCCACGATACTTGAGTACCAAATGTTTCTCAGAATCCTTGATACCCAACTTCGTACGAAGGGTATGAAAAAATTGGTAAACTTTGGCACGTCTTGGTCCCTTCCCTATTGCAATGTGGTCTACTTTATGTATTTATCCTCATAGCTCCCGACAGGGTAGTAGTGCTCCTTGATGGTAACCCAGAACGATCCCAAGTGGGTGCGACCAAAAATAGTGAGGGCGTATTTTCATTCTTTCTTTTTGAAAAAAACAAAGTAGATATTTTCTTGAAAGACTTAAATAGTGAATTAAATATCTTATCATATGAGAAATATTAAGAACCTATAATTTTATGCAACCCTCTCTAATTTCATTTACAAAATCTCTATTAAGATTTTAGGAAAGAATAAAAATAGGATAGATAATGCTTGGCATGAAAATGAGTGCAAAACTACACAAGCAATTAAAAATGTTTCTGATGAGTTCTTTAAAGTACATAAGATAAAAATATATAGATATCCAATTAAAAGAAGAAAAGTAACCACATTAATAAAGAGAAATATAAGATTTTCCAACTATCTATGATCGATCCTAGGAGATCATGCAAGAAAATTAAAAAAATTAATATGGTTCTCAATTAGGTGTGGAATCCCTACCTCAGAAATCAAAATTTATGTGGAAAAAATTCCAAGCATTCATATAGAGTATGAATATTTTTAGATACAAGAGATACATTTTGGTGTTATTTCCTCACAAAAGGGAAATCTAAGGGCACCAAAAGCTATGAAGGTAAAATATTGAAAATTTTAAGGCCTACCAGCATCCCTCATATACACAAACTCTTCAATTTAGAAATTAGATAGAGCTTCCTAAACCATGTACTAAAATACGCATTGTTCCGATGTTTTGAAGTGGGGATAAAATCAATATCTCTAATTATATTTCCATTATGCCTAGATCCATCTTAGCCAAGCTTTATGGATGTTTTATGGAAAAATGATAAGCATATGGATTGAAATCCACAAAAAAGGTAAAGGACAAGCTAGCTTTAGAGGACATCATTCAATTGTAGACCATCCTTTTACATTATGGATCATGGTAGAAGAGTGCCATAGTAATAAAACTACTCTCCTTTTTTGCTTCATTTAATTTAGAAACTATTTTGACAATATTCTTAGAACAAACCTTTGGAATGGGATACAAGAACTAAAATTTCCTTTTGAGTTGAAAGCTATTACTATAAGGCTATATTTTGAGGGGTGGTGGGAAGAAATTAATTATAGTATAGGAGTCAAGCAAGGATTTCCCGTTTTCATTACTCTCTTTGGCATTTACATTTTTAACATAGAATGTTTGTTCAAAGAAGTTGGTTTTGTTGTCTTCTCTCTCACTAATACAGTCATCATCCTTCTTATTTACGTCAACGATGTTATTCATATGTCGTATAATTCTAATAACCTCATTAATCATCTAGGAATCCTCAAGTACTTCTACTCTAGTATAGGCATGACTATGAATATAGACAAAACAAAGGTTATGATATTGAAATCCCATAAAATGACTTATGAAACTTTCAAATATAAAGATAACAATTAGAAGGAAGTGCATTTATATGATTATCATGGAATTAATATTTATCACAAATATCCATTTGACCTATAGCTTTGATAGAAGGATAAATGTACAATGGAAAGCTTATTTTGGGTTTGAAAAGAATTGTAAATCAATAGATGTTTGGTAGTGGGATAAGAAAAACTCATATTCCATACTCTCTTCACTTCTTTATCTTATATGAATGTAAAATATGAGGATTCAATATCTCTAGGGAATCTTGTTGAAGGATAGATGAAATAAAAAAGAATTTTATTACTTATAACCTTAATATTAAAGATAATACGCTTGATCCTATCCTCCTCATAGAAGTGAGGTTCTCTCCGGACCCATTAAGTGCATGACCATGGTTTGGTACCTAATGTGCAAGAACAATATAAAGAACATGGATTAAAAGAGGATTTCTAAAAAAAAATCTAATCCTAACCATAACCACCAATAACTCAAGAAACGATGTCAACAAGATTCCAACCCTAGTCGAAATTTATGAATGGAACTAAATGATATATAGATTTGTAAGAAAAATACATAGATATAGTGAAAATGATTTTTATTAGTAAATGGAAAGTACTGAAACTATAATAATATAAAATGAAAAGAAACTAGCTCAAACAATGGTAGATTATCTTTGAGAAGATATATGAAAACTATTTTCCTTTCCATACCATATTAAAATGATGCTCCATGTTACACAGTAATTTGTCACCATTGGTCACCGTCCCTGTTACCCCTGTTTTCGTACATTGGAGGATACATTATGGGACCTGTGAGCAGTGACATAGCCTAAAAACACTTGCATTATGTTCCCCTGAGTATGTACTTCATGTTACCTGAAGACACCTTCTGCAAATTATCCCTGAAAAGTGCCCTTTTTCCATTGGCGCAGGTACACAGTGTCTTATCCGCGCCAATCACTGAGATCCTCAAAAAGGAGTGCGCCCATTGGCGCTCTATCCTAGAACAACACTCGCGCCAACTAAGTTTGGTAATGATTTTTGGCAAACGCGCACCCATATGTTTTTTCCTTTCAGATCGTGGAGTCTTTTGAGGGAAAAAATCCATCTGATAGAGGTCGAGAGTCATCATCTATCCTTGACATCTATCCTTAGTAGCTTTTCGAAGATAATGTCGATCCACAATGGGCGTCTTGGTGCATTGAATCTTCCTCCCTTCTCCATTTATAAAAGCCTATCCTCATGCATTAGACAAGCTAGTTCTGGGAGTTCTGGAGTAATGCTAGTTGTGATTATGCTTGTCTGGAGTGATAGTAAGAGTCTTGAAGCATAGGGAGGTTATGCTGCTGGAATCCTGAGAGAGAGAAGGTCTATTGCAAGGCATACATAGCTGCTCGCCCAACCAGAGAATAGGTTCAACGTCAGAAACTTGGTTGTATCTTTATCTGCCTATTATTCATTAATAAAAGATAGATGACTACTGTTATGGTTCCATTCTCATTTGTCTTATGATGGTTAATGTGAATTACATCCTTTCTTACTGATGTATGGTTGCTTTTACTAGATTTCACGCTTGTGTTTGTTCTCTCTTTGCATGTGCAGGTGTCCATCCGCGAAGATAGTGGAGGATCGTGACTGACCAGAGCGAAGGAGTGAGAGTGGCATCTCTTCATCAAACAAATAGCGCTGGAATCCAAGTAGGTGTTCATTACCCACTTTGTAATTGCAATTAGGAACTTGCAGAGTAGCATTGATTGATTGTTGCTAGACCCGTTCTGGGCTAGTGGGATCGCCTCTGTCCACAGAGGGGATTTACCTGTTTAACAATTTGGCGACTCCACTGGGGAGAAGCTA
>APFE030496396.1:70716-127437 GCA_000404065.3 Pinus taeda
AAATAGCTGCTTTGGATAATTACTGTTGCTGGTATTGTGGCAGCTGCGCAGTTGCTGTTTCTCGTGTTGCAGCAACTGTTCACTATACTCCTGCAAGCTTATGACAGTTGTTGAATGATTCTAGTCAGCATTTCCATAGATAAGTGAAAAGATACTTACGAATATGAAGTAAACAATTAAATATAGATTTGCGGAAGGTCACTTCATACCTTGGGGTTAATATATCCTTATGAAATAAAAGCTTTTGCTTATTACTGTAAAAAGGATAAATATACGGCAAAAGATAGGGTCAAAAACTGATCAATTGCGAGTCCCAACAGACTGGTTTGAATTCTGTAATTGTTCCCCACCACTTTACTGAGGCATGATACATGGAAGACTAGATGGATTTCTGAAGTTGGTGGCAAGACCAGCTTGTAGGCTACTACTCCAATGCACTAAAGTATTTGATAAGGTCCTATTGTAGCAGCTATAACCACCCTCCAAAATTTTTCCTTAGCTTATTTTGGAGCCTCCCTACCAACTTGACACAACCCTTTTTCTTGCATCATTAAGTACTCAAGCTTTATTGTTTTCCTCGCACAAAGGTAGCCTATCTCTCACAATTGATCCATTCCCCTCATAGGCCGCTCACCCGGACTTGGTCCAGCTGCAAGCTGAGCAGCTTCCCCTTGAAAATTATGCATTTCTGGAGGGCAAACATCCTTCCCTCTAGGAATTGCGCAATCCTCTTTGATAGCTTGTTAGGCTCCAGGATTGCGCAATCCTACCAGCGAAACCTCCCAGCAGGATTTGCGCAAATTTTCCCAGCAGTAGGATTTTTAGCACAGGTTTTGCACAAATCTAGGCAGCAGTCAACTGCTCTACCTAGAAATTGTGCAAATATCCTAGGCAGCCATCCCAGCTCCCAACCATAAATGCACATTTTTCTCTAGCAATCGAGCAATCTCTTGCATGTGTAGCTAAGTTGACCAGTTCCCTCCGGGACTGAGCAAAACAGACTTGCATGCATGGGTTGTTTCTCCCAAGGTAGCATGCAAAGGCATCCCTTGTTTCATGGATTTATGTTTAGCAGTTGGAGGTTACATGCAAGGAGCAATTCTAAAACCTCCCACCAAGTGTCGCTTCACCTAGATTCGTGGCATGCACGTCACAAACTTGATGTTATCAAAACTCATCAAATGAATGCTGTAGAGCTCATTCCTCACATCAACCTTGTAGCTGTGACATCCCATATCACATCTAGGAGAAGTCGGCACATTCAGCTCAGTTGTTTTGGGGTAAGCCCCCTTCCCATGCCTTGTGTTGCATTTTTGTCGCTTTTTGTGTTTTCACTTGTGGGAGTATTGTTTTCTTCATTTATTTGAACTCTTGTTGTTTTTTATATGTATGTTAGCTTTTCCTAGCTTAGTTTCAGTTTTCATTGCTATCTCACTGTTGTCGCATGCATGAAACTGTTTTGCACAGACGTTCGCCCAACCGGAAAACTGCCTCACCCACATGCATGTTGATCTGTTTGTTGAATCTTTCATTCATGTTTTGCATGCACCGTTAATCACTTATACTGTCACTTAGTGTCACCATGCATTCAATGACTTACTTTCTTTCAGTTGCTCGTTAGCGAGTTAGGCCAACCTTGGCCCGGGCTCTACCTTCACCACGGTTGCATTGTGCAATCTGGGAAAGGAAGGCTCACCTTCCTCTCCAAATTTGTGCATTCCTAACTGCACTGGCCTCCATGATTGTTTTGTACATTTATGGAGGATAGTGGCTTCTTGGCCCAAGAAATTGCACAAATTTGTCCCTAGGCCAGTAGTCCTTCCCAGCTAGAATTGCGCATTGTGCAATCCCAGCAATCAGCAGCCAGAGTGGACTGGGCATTGTGTAGTTCTAGTATTCATTCAATCTCCCAGCATCCTAGACTATGCATTGCATAGTTCCAATAGTCAGTCAGTCTCCCAACAGCCTAGATTGTGCCTTGTGCAGTCTTGGCAATCAGTCTCCTGACCTCCTGGTTGAAATTGCGCAACCTTCATGATCATGCACCTAGGTATGTTGCAAGTTAGTTCTCATGTTCATTTTTGTTTTCAACTGAAATATTTCTTACTGTGAGTATTGCCATGTCTTCAGGTATCTAAAGTGTTCATCTACCTCTCAGCAGTACAGGTACAATGGTTTCTAGGAGAGCAGAGATGAAGACACCATTCCGAGCACACTTGGGCATGCAATCGTTCAAGTGTCCATGGACTTTCCTACCCACAAAGACATCAAGTTGTTCATAGACAAGGACATCAAGCAGCAGCATTATAGCGAGCAGCGTCATGAACAGCAGCTAAAGGCAGCATACTAAATGCATCGAACGCAGCGAATGAAAGAGGAATGTTGTTGACGACACGGAGGCGAAACAAAGTTGCAAGATCAAGATGAAAGAAACTATGGAGACTCAAGCTATGAAGTGATGGCATAACATGAAGATTGTGTGAAGGTAGAAGATGGAACAAAGAAGGAGTTGCATGTTCTGAATAAGCAACTCAAGAAGAACATGAAGCCGCAAAGACAAACGAATGAGTTGCAATAAGAATAGGAATGACAGTGGGCACAACATGCACTCACGTAGGAAACTACGCATGTACAAGTTAAGGATCCATCCCATTAGCTCACAAAGAGCAGACATGGTGAGTAGTGTTATAAATCTCATGCAAGGAATTCAACAACATGCATATCGTTGAGTGCACGCATGCAATACAACCCATTCAACACACTCACCAAGGCGAAGACAAAAAACAAGTCCAACTGGGCCTAAACATGCACTTTGGCAAGTTGATGTGCATGACCACTAGCACAGACTTGAAGATCAGCATGGACACTATGCATCAGTGTGTTTCCAGTTCAACTATACCCAAGAAGACCATGCGCATGTTAGCAAATGAGTTGGATGAAGGGGCCAAACTAATGCACCGATTGCAACAGAGGCAAGAGTTTGCTTCAACAAGATGTCACCATGAGGTACATGCACACCATCACGGACAACCAAGCTTGGCATCATCTCACCAGCTTCACCATCACAAGCATGTCAAAGAGTTGGTCTCACCACAGCAGACCGAGCATCAGTGATGTCTTGCAAGGCTTGCTCAAGCCACGTTGTCTCACATGAGTACATGTGCATTGTAATGTTGAGTCATGTCAAGTGTAAGTCAAGTGTCAACAGTTGGATGTAACAGTCATAGAGTAGGTGGAGAGTCATGAGGGTAGTTGAACTGTCACAAAGGGGAAATTTCAAGAATAACCCCACCCTTTACTATAAATAGTCCCTCATAACTCATTGTATAGACTTTTAGTCAGCCAAGGTTCCAACTAAGACTATCTTGAATAAGGCTTGGACAATATTATAACGCACCTTGGCTTCTCCACTACACGGAGCTAGTACATCTCTTTGGAGGAGCAGGCGGATGTGGCTGTAACATTCCACTATTGGGGCTAGCAGGTTTACATGGACTGATCCCTTTCAACCTGGAGGTCACCTTCACCTCCTTCGCCCTTCGAAGTGTTGGAACCTCTCATACACCTTCCTTGACTCACTACATCAGTCACACCCTTGCTACTAACAAATTTATCCTACTTACCTTTGTGTGACATCGTGGTCAAGTCATTACCTTATGACCCACTACTAGGACTCCTACACCAAACGGTCTAAGGTCTAATTGGGACTTCTTAATGGGGAGATCCCCTTGACATGTTGGTGGGTCCAGCACTGTCAACATTTCTTGCGCTAGAAGGAGGGCTTGATGACAAGTTGTGTCCTCTCATCCAGTTTTGAACCTTTGTATATCTTCATGGAGTCTTGCACTCTTATTCCCTCGAGGTGTTTTCCAAATCGTGAAGATCCATCTCAAGGAAGATTTTCAATCTTGTGTACACTCACATGTATGATGGTGAAGGCGAAGTGGCCTGGCTTAAGAAATTACATAACTTTCTTTCCTTGATTCATGAGGAATATGAGTTTTCTGAAGAACATGTCATTTTTCTGCTTGCATACACACTTCACGAATCTCCATTTTGTTGGGTGCTCAGCCTACTCATTTGAGCACTTTTGTGATCTTACTGAAGACACATTCTATCATTTTGATCAAGACCATCTTGACTGGAAACTGTTATAGCAACGAAGGGCTCCGCATGAATCCTATATTGATTTTTGGCAGCACTTCCATGACTTGTAGTTTCAAGCTCTGAGGAGCCAGATGAAATTTTCTTATATTTGGGACCGGTTCGAGTACTACCTTAAGAAATCTTCCCATCCCAAGAGAAATTTTGAGATAAAGCCTCGCTCAACATTCTTCATTGATGGAACTACGCAATCTCATGTGGGAGCGGGCACTGTCTCAACTGACTGTTTGCCTCCCTCGCATTCAATAGCTCCACCACTACCCAGTGATGTTGAGGATAATGCTCACACACTTGTTCATCCTTCACACTCTCCCAACATCACTTCACTCAATTTTCGAGTAGATTTGGTTGTTAGTACTTCGAGTCCTCATATGAATTCTTTTTTACGACCTTCATCTTCACACCCAGATGTTCCTCCAAATGATGTTGTCTTGTGCTCATCCATTCTGGACTCTTCACTTATTGTGAATGAGGAACAACCCACTGACAAAGTTGGTGTTGCACAATCAACATGCATTTTCATCCATGAAGAGTATGAGTGGGAGCTTCAGCATTAACGCTCAGCGAAGGATGATTCCCTTCCATCTGAGCCCCCTTCGTTCTTTCTTAACATTGTTGGTGAACCTGCCATCCATGATTTCACATTTGTGTCTTCATCCATGGATGCACCCATTGTTGGTCTTTTTTAGGACACACCGTATGTTAGCCCATCATCCAACAATGGAGACGACCAATCATTCATTGAAAATCCTCTTGATATTTCAACTGCGTTTTCCAGAAACGCAAAGGGATAACATCCTTCCTCCTCATCTACCCCTCTGTGTGATTTATCAAACCATGAGGATGTCGACCAACATCCTGAATTTTCTGATCTTGGTTGTCATGATTCCTTCACCTCATCATCCGATCATAATGTTGATTCACTTGTTATTAATCCGTTTAATCCACTGGTCTACGAAGATCCATCTGTCAACGAAGTCGAAAGCCCATGGACCATCGAGGCACTTCAGCCCAAGTTGATGGTTATGTTAGGCCCTCGCTATATTGAGGTTGGTTTTTCTTTTGATCGGGAAATTGTTCAAACACTCAAGGCTCCTCATCACTCATATGTATGCACTCAAGATCAATCTAACACTCAAATCTTACTTCCTCCACTCGAACTACATGATCCCATTTCTGATACATTGGAGGAGTCTTACACTGCAAGAACTTGTGTGTGATGCAAGTTATCTTTATTTCTTTCATTTGCTTGCATGTCACAGTCAAGAGCATGCTTATGTTTCAAAGTTGCACATAGTGTCACACAGCACCATGATAAGTCTGCAGACTGCCTGATCCGAATTGGATCCTAGAACACTCTCTAAGTTTTCATGAACTCTTAAAAATCATGCCAAAGTTTCAAAGTCTTATAAAGATCAAGCTTATCAGAGATATCCTCGAAACAATTGCAATTTGTGAACAACACAGAGCAACGAGGACCCTCGTTCAAGCGCGTAGACTGTCGGCCCATGGTAACGCGCGTTACCACAAATTAGCAAAACCAGAGGTCAATTTAAGAAATGGGGGTAGTTTCTAATGTAGCTAATCACTAATCTCATATCACCAGGAAAACCCCTCAAAGAAGGAAAAGCCCCAAGCCCCCAGACCCAAAAAGTTATAAAATTCAATGTATATCGCGCCAATTCCATCAGAGGCAGGGTCCCATAAAAATCGGCAGAATATCAGAAGGGCTTCGAGCGATAAGTAGTTTCAACCAAGTCCCGCCCGATGCCACACAAGGGGTGCCACGCATCTGATGGAAGAGAGAGAAAACTGCTCACATCATACGAGTAAACATCATGTTACTTATTCGCCCGATATGAACAATGACCATTGGATCTGGAGGCCCTAGATCAACGACGAAGACGCATTCCGATGGATGACCAGATTTGACAGGGTCAACAGGCAAAATTGTAAATGATTTGAAGCCTGATATGGACAATGCGTTCACGAAGATTCATATTCCGCAGACATTCTTGGAGTTAACGGACAAAACGATCATTCAAAAATTTCCAGTGAACCTGAAACACTCATCCGTTACAGAATAGGTGGCCGCCTCTGTGTGAGGCGTTATACATTGATGATTACGCCAAACAGAGGGATCCAAATGGATAGAGGCAGGGAAACCGGAAATCCGGGAAGCAGAAACGAACAGTCAGAAAGAAGATTGGCTTTAAAGCCACAAACTAGCAAAGAAAGAAGCAGAGTTAGTTAGATGTAGAAAGCTAAGAGAAAAAAGAAGGAGCCGAGCTGACCTGCAGAAGTAAAGGTAGCGTTGAGCCAGATAGAGCTAGAGAGAGTCAGACATTATGTGTACTCCAGAAAAGGCTTGAGAGGTTCAAGCGAACTCCTCTATATATGTCTGTCATGTATGAGTCTCAGTTTGGGCTCATACTACTATGACCAATAGAGGTCGAGTTCCAGTAAGTAGAGTCTATGTATTCCAGAGACTTGGGGGATCCAAGTATAGTCTTTTTGATTCATATTTGTTGTGTGAGACTCAAATTAAGCTCACTGTTGTAAAAAATTTTCTTTTGAAAATATAATAGAGAGGCCACCAATGAAGGCTGGACTAGGAGACGTAGCCCAAGAGTATTGGGTGAACTCCTTATTAAACTTGTTGTGTTTACATGTTTGCCTGTTATGTTTTCTCTAACTGCTTCAGTGTCTGTGTATTTCGCAAACATATCAATCCGTTGCATAAAATAACATATGCACATCCATGCACATGAGTATGTAATACCTTAATTGTTTGTCTTAGATCAATTTCAGATCAAGTGATATCAGAGCTCTAGGTTGCTGAGGTTAGACAAGCTTGTGCTGGATTCTTTTATTGAATGCTAACTAGATCAAAGATTAAATTAGAAGAAGGAGAATTAGTTGAAGCTAACCTAGAAATTGGAAGAGTTTATCCTAAGAGGAAAATGGTAGAAGAAAGTCCCTTGGAATCAGACACTCAGTTCATGGATAGTTTCATGACCATGAGAGCCATGGTAGAGGAAATGCATACAGAATTTAAGAAAGGTAGAGATGAAGATTCATCAACCTCCAAACAAGATAAAGGAGCAGAACAATCTCTCCTCAATGACCATTCTAAAGGCAAAGGGAAAGAATAAAAGTTTCTCACACCTCCTTATAGCCCTGAAAATAAAAAGAAGACATATTTGATTAAATTAGATGTTAAACTTGATTTGCCAATATATGATGGAGAATTGACTGCAGAGAAGCTGGATAATTGTATTAGATAGATTGATGTGTATTGTAGGATGCAGAGCATTGATTCAGATAGAAGTAAGATTTAGTTGCCCAACCTACGCCTTGGAGGCACTGCCTTGGTATGGTGGGAAGGCAAGACACAAGCTAACATGAAGAAGCATGGTAAAATCCTTTTTGTCTAGAGTGAATTTGTTTCTGCAATTAAAAAACAGTTCTATCCACTAGCTTATATGAAGCAAGCCATGATGAGTTGGCAAACTCTTTGACAATTGAAAGGGAAAAGTGTACAAGGTTACACCCAAGAATTTAGGAAAAGAGCTTTGATTCTAGGAATTTATTTAGACTCACCTGAAACTTTCTGAAGTATATAGGTGGTTTACATAGTTATTTGAGACATACCATTCTCATGTTTAATCCTACTAGCATAGATGAGGTATCTATTCAGGCTACACATCTAAAGGCTAGAGGAAAGAATGTGAACCCAAATGTTGGGGGATCATCAAAACCCACGGCAAGCAAGAACAAGGAAAAGAGAAAACATAAATGGAAAGAGAGGAAGGAAAATGTGGTACAAAAGACCA
The DNA here is from genome assembly GCA_000404065.3 of Pinus taeda. Classification (NCBI taxonomy): domain Eukaryota; kingdom Viridiplantae; phylum Streptophyta; class Pinopsida; order Pinales; family Pinaceae; genus Pinus; species Pinus taeda. Next base: position 78,717 of record APFE030496396.1, read on the forward strand.
AACCTTCGTGCACTCACTACAAGAAGGATGGGCATGATGATGAACACTGTTGGATTCTGCATCCAGAGCTAAAACCAAAGAATTACGATGGAAAAAAGAAGAAGACTGCTACAGCTATTCAAAAGGATTTGGGGTCAGACTTAGGGGATGAAGCAACAATCACAGCCACAGGTATAAAAGGTAAAAATTCTGAAGCATCTACTAGTAATTCTGCACAAACTAATGATAGTGAAGAAAATGAGAGAAGAAGACATGAGATTTTTCATATTAGAGTTATTTCCAAGCATCAAAATATTGATACTTTATTTGATAGTGGTTCACAAGTAAACTTAATTTCTAAAGCAATTGTAAAGAAACTAGGATTACTAACCACACCTCATAAGAAGCCATATCCATTAGGTTGGTTATGTGATAAAGCAAAGCTACAAGTGACTAGACAATGTAAACTTAGGTTTTCTTTTGGGTCATCATTTGTAGATGAGGTTGAGTAAGATATTGTTCCCTTGGATATATGTGGAATTATTTTGGGAAGTCCTTACTTGTATGATAGAAAAGTAATTTTCTATAGAGCCAAAAATAAGTATCAACTCGTTAAAGATGGAACTGAATATATTGTAAGAGCTCATAAACTCAAGAATAATTATACTCTCATAAACTCAAGGCAGATGAAAAGAATTGTAAATTCATGCAAACAATTTTTACTAATGGTTGTAAAGGAGAATAAACTTGATAAAACCAATGTATTTGAAGGCTGTAATGCTAAATAGCAAGCTCATTTAGAAAAAGTTGTTTCAGAACATGATATACCATTTCAAGAACCTAAATGTCTTCCACCCAAAAAGGAAATATTACATGATATTAATTTGCAGCAAGATTCTCCATTGCCTAACATCGGAATGTACAGGTTGTCCGCTTTGGAGAATGTAGAAATCAAGAAGCAGGTACAGGACCTGCTCGAGAAAGGGTTTATATGACCTAGCACATCGCCATGTGGGTCTCCAATTGTTTTGGTGAGAAAGAAAGATGGCTCATGGATAATGTGCATTGGTTACCGAGCACTGAATAAGATAACGATAAAAAATTGTTATCCCCTTCCTCGCATAGATGATCTGTTAGATTAGTTGAAAGAAGTTGTTTACTTTTCCAAGTTGGACTTGCATAGTGGCTACCATCAGGTCAGAGTTGCAGAGCAAGATGCATGGAAGACTGCTTTCAAGACAAAGAGGGATTGTATGAGTGGTTAGTTATGCCTTTTGCTTAACTAATGCTCCTGCTACTTTCATGAGAGTAATGAATGCTGTAATCAAGCCTTTTATTGATGATTTTTTCATTGTATATTTAGATGACATTCTTATATTTAGTAAAACATGGGAGGAACATTTGAAGCATGTAAAGCAGACTCTAGATGTTTTGAAAAGAGAAAATCTTTCTGTTAAGCTATCAAAATGTGAATTGGCAAAACATCTTTGAATTATTTGGGTCATATTGTAGGGGCTGGTGAATTGAAGATAGATCCCTCTAAGGTTGCAGTCATTGTAAACTGGCCTAAACCCAAATCTGCTACTGAAGTTAGAAGCTTCCTAGGAGCAGCACATTATTGGAGAATGTTTATTTCTAACTTTTCCTTGATTGAAACTCCCTTACATGCTTTAACAGGATTGAACAAGATGTTTCAGTGGGGAGGAAAACAGCAGAAGGCCTTCGAAAAGAAAAGATTAGTACAGCACCAATACTATCATTTCCTGATCTTCAAATACCATTCGAGATTGAAACTGATGCCAGTGACTATGCCATGGGAGCAGTGTTGATGCAACACGATAAACCCATATGTTATCATTCTGAGACATTTAATTCTAGAGTAGTTAATTATCCCACATATGATTAGGAATTTTTTGCATTAGTACAGAGTGTGAAAAAATGGAAACATTATCTAATGGGAAAAGAGACAGTTATACATACTGATCATCAACCACTTCAATATTTACACTCACAAACTAAGTTGCAACAGTCGAGACACTATAGGTAGATGGGTTTTCTACAACAGTTTCATCTTATAATCAGATATAAAAAGGGCATACACAATAAAGTTGCAGATATGTTGTCCAGACCAATCATAAATGCATCCACTATACTTAAGCATAATTTAGTATTATATGAAAGCTACATTGAACAGTATGCTCAAGATATAGATTTTAAATATGTATATGCAACTTTAAGTCATGGAAAACAAGTAAAAGAATTGGATTATCATGTTAAGGACCAACTCTTGTATCATTCTGGAAAGTTATGCATTCCTCAAACCGAAAGAGTAAAGATAATTCGAGAAGCACACACTTCTCTAATATTTGGTCACTTTGATGTAAGTAAAACAATTGTACAACTGCAAATATTTTGTTATTGGCCAAAACTGCATGAAACAATTTCTAGATATATAAGAGGGTGTACCATGTGAGTTAAAAGAAAGCCTAGCAATAGAAAACTAGGCTTGTACACTCCACTATCAGTTCCTTCTCATCCTTGGGAAAGTGTTTCCATGGACTTTGTTGGGGGACTGCCTAAATCTAGAAAAGGTCATGACTATTTATATGTTATTATGGATAGGTTCAACAAAATGTGTATTTTAATACCTTGTAACAAACAGATTACAGCTGAAAAAATAGCGAAGTTGTTATTTTAGCATGTATGGGTTCATTTTGGATTACCCACTTCCATTGTATCTGATCGAGATTCATGATTTGTTGGGAAATTTTGGTCGAGTCTATGGGAATTGATGGACACCAGATTGCAAAAGAGCACAGCCTTTCATCCACAAACAGATGGCCAAACAGAGGTGGTCAATCGGACAGTGATCCAGTTGCTTAGAGGATATTGTAGCAAGCATCCCAAGCTTTGGGATGAACATTTTGTTACATGCAACATGCTTACAACTAGGCTAAACATTATTCTACACAAAGATCTCCTTTTGAGACCTGTTTTGGTTTCATACCAAGGTCTCCCTTGGATTTTGTCTTTGGTAAAGACATAGAGGTTGATGGACACAGTGATGTGGACAAGGCAACCAAGTTCATTGAACAAATCCAAGAGATTCACCACGCAGTACAGGAACAGCTAGAAAAGAGCCAAGCCAAGTACAAGGCAAGTCATGATAAGCATCGAACTAAGCATAGTTTCCAAGTTGGTGATCAAGTCTTGCTGTATATCAACAAAGACAGAATGCAAGGTGAAGGTAAGAAGTTGAAGCCAATAAGATATGGACCTTTCAGTATACTTGAGAAAATTGGTGAAAATGCTTTTCGCCTTGATTTTCCAGCTTACATGCATATCTATTCAATAGTTAATGCTGAAAGCTTGAGACTATTTGAACCTTCATTAATTGAAGATCCTAAATAGTAGAGCCAATTGCCTTCTATTGATGATCTGTTGCCTAAATATCTTAATGAATTGTAGGAAGATACAGTTTTGGATAGGAAGGTAAGGACAATGTGCAGAGAGGATGTTGAGTAGCTCACAATTGGGCTCAAAGGTTTAAAACCAAGCAATGCAAGATGGATAGAAATTGGGCATGCGAGGAATTTATACCCTCACTTGATTGATGCTTAAAAACCAACTTTTGGTGGTCCAAAATCTTTTTCAGTGGGAAGGTCATCATCCAAATTGGATCCTAGAACACTCTCTAAGTTTTCATGAACTCTTAAAAATCATGCCAAAGTTTTAAAGGCTTATAAATATCAAGCTTATCAGAGATATCCTCGAAACAATTGCAATTTGTGAACAGCGTGGAGAAATGAGGACCCTCGGTCAAGCGCGCAGACCATTGGCCCATGGTAATGTGCACTACCACAAATTATCAAAATCAGAGGTCAATTTAAGAAACGGGGGTAGCTTCTGATATAGCTAATCGTTAATCGCATATCGCCAGGAAAACCCCTCAAAGAAGGAAAAGCCTTGAGTGCCTAGACCCGAAAAGTTATAAAATGCAACATATATCACGCCGATTCCATTAGAGGCAGGGTCCCAAAAAAACTAGCAGAATATGAAAAGGGCTTCGAGCGGTAAGCAGTTTCAACCAAGTCCCGCTCGATGCCACACAAGGGGTGGCACGCATCCAGCGAAAGAGAGAGAAAACCAATCACATCGGACGCGTAAATGTCATGTTACTTATCCACCCAATATGAATGATGATTTTTGGATATAGAGGCCCCAGATCAATGGTGGAGACGTGTTCCGATGGATGACCGGATTTGATGGGGTCAACAGGTAGAATTGTAAAGGATTTGAAGTCCGATATGGACGATGCGTTGGTGGAGATTCGTATTTCACGGGCATTCTTAGAGTTAACAGACAAAATAGTTGTTCAAACATTTCCAATGAACCTACACACTCATCCATTATAGAATAGGTGGCCACCTCCCTGTTAGGTGTTATACAGTGACAATTACGCTGAATAGAGGGATTCAGATGGATAGAGGTAGGGAAACCAGAAAGCCGGGAAGTGGAAATGAATAGTCAGAAAGTAGATTGGCTATAAAGCCATGAACTAACAGAGAAAGAAGTAGAGTTAGTTAGACGCAGAAAGCTAAGAGCAGAAAGAAGGAGCTGAGCTGACCTGCAGAAGCAACGAAGCATCGAGCCAGATAGAGCCAGAGAGAGTGAGAGAGTCTGTGTACTCTAGAGAAGGCTTGAGAGTTTCAAGTGAACTCCTCTGTATATGTCTGTCATGTATGAGTCTCAGTTTGGGCTCATACTACTGTGACCAATAGAGGTCGAGTTCCAGTAAGTAGAGTCTGTGTACTCTAGAGACTTGGGGGATCCAAGTACAGTCTTTCTAATTCATATCTACTATGTGAGACTCAAATTGAGCTCACTGTTGTAAAAACTTTACTTTTGAAAACATAATAGAGAGGCCACCACTAAAGGCTAGACTGGGAGATGTAGCCCAGGAGTATTGGGTGAACCCCTTATTAAACTTGTTGTGTTTACATGTTTGCCTGTTATTTTTTCTCTAACTGCTTCAGTGTCTGTGTATTTCGCAAACTTATCGATCTGTTGCATAAAATAACATAGGCACATCCATGCACATGAGTCTGTAATACCTTAATTATTTGTCTTAGATCAATTTCATATCATTTCCCGTCATGCACGTGCACTCAATTATGTCCCATGGGCACTTTGAATCATGAAGTATGGTTTTCTTCATTGTTATATCTTTCTTGCTTGTTCATTTGCACAAATGGATTTCTCGCAGACCAAGTCTTGACCAACATGGGTCTACTAATGCGTTGGTGGCTGCATTGGAAGTATCACTTCACGTGATCAAGCCCGTGTACCATTAGTGTAGGAGTAGGAGTAGTTTTTGCTTTCAGTTGTTTTCTTGCATGATTGTTTTCTTACGTGCTTTGTTTGCTTGTTTGTTTACTTGCCTCACTTTCATTTTTTCTTCTGCTCTTTCTTTGTTTTGTTGATTTTTAGTTCATTCGATTGTTTCGTTCATAGGTTAGTTTTGCATGAAACCATGTATGACTCTTGAAGCGAGCTAGGTAAAGTAAAAGAGGGATTGTACAGCTATCACTACTTGGTTATTTGTCATCTTGCCTTTGTACGATGAGCTTGTTACTTTTAGTCCATGATACCTCAAAGGAAAATACGTACTATTCGAAGTGAACCTAAGTTGGTGTAAACACAACGCTTGTGTGCTAACTAGTGTCACCTTCTCTATTCTATTTTTTTTGGGTTAACCCTTGTTGGCACAGTCAAGTAGAGTAAGGTAAGGGGGAAAACCTTAATAGGCACGTCGGAGATAAAATAAACTTATTCTCTACTAGAGCAACCTCCTCTTCTCTCAATAAGTCGAGATCCCTCTTCCACCTCTAAAATGAATAAGTGTTATGCACAGTGAAAAATGAAAAAAATGAAAAGTCAAAAATGAAAAATGAATAAGGTGAAAGAAGAGAAAGGCTTCCTACGCAGGGAGGTGATGCAAGTAACTTCGCCAGGGTAATGACCAGGCTCGCTGATAGCGGAGCCATGCTTGTGTTCCTATGTGACTCCACCAAGGTACTATCCAAGCTTGCTAACAGTGGACCAACACCAGAGATGAAATTAAGACTCTAACGACTATATTGCTTGTGCACCTATATACCCCTCAACCCTAATTGAGACAACTGTGTTGCCTTGGCTTGGAATTTGTGTCAATCAACCAAGGGCTTGGCAGATGCTATATCTTACAATCAAGTTGGTGTGAAACCAAGATGAGCTAAGAACTGAACAATAATTCCGAGGGTGTTAGACTTACTATTCACGAACAAGGTCTATGCAGAGAGCTAGAGTTCTACCAGTGTGTTGCCAAGTGTTGTAGAGGATACAACCACCCTCCAAAATTTTCCTTATCATGTTTTGGAGCCTCCCTACCAACCTTATATAGCACTTTGTCTTGCTTCATCAAGTACTCAAGCTTCAGTGTTTTCCTTGCACAAATGCATCCTATCACTCATAGTTGATCTATTCCCCTCGTAGGCTGCTCACCCAGACTGTCCAGCTGCAGGGTGGGTAGCTTCCCCTTGAAAATTGCACATTTCTAGAGGGAAACCAGCCTTCCCTCTAGGAATTGCACAATCCTCTTTGACAGCTTGCTGGGCTCTAGGATTGTGCAATCTTGCCAGCCAAACCTCCTAGCAGGATTTGGGAAAAGTTTCCTAGTAGCATGCTATTCAGCCCAGGATTTGCACAAATTTGGGCAGCAATCAACTGCTTTGCTTAGAAATTGCACAAATCTCCTGGGCAGCCAGCCCATGTCCTAGCCAGAAATGTGCATTTTTCTCCAGCAGTCAAGTAGTCTCTTACATGTGCAGCTGAGTTGACCAATTCCCTCTGGGACTGAGAAAAACAGACTTGCATGCATGGGTTGTTTCTCCCAAGGTAGAATTCAAATGAACCCCTTGTTTCAAGGATCTATGTTTAGCAGTTGGAGGTTATATGCAAGGAGAAATTCTGAAACCTCCCACCAAGTGTCGCTTCCCCTATATTCATGGCATGCATGTCACAACCTCGATGTTATCAAAAATCATCAACTGGACACTGCAGAGCTCATTCCTCACATAAACCTTGCAGCTTTGACATCCCAATCACATCTAGGAGTAGTCGGCACATTCAGCTCAGTTGTTTTTGGGTAAGCCCGCTTCCCATGCCTTGTGTTGCATTTATGTTGCATTTTTTTGTTTTCGCTTGTGGGAGTATTGTTTGCTTGATTTCTTTGAACGCTTATTGTCTTCACATATATATTAGCTTGTCCTAGCTCTGTTTCAGTTTTAGTTGCTATCTCACTGTTGTCGCATGCAAGAAACTATTTTGTGTGTTTTCGCTTGTGGGAGTATTGTTTGCTAGATTTCTTTGAACGCTTGTTGTCTTTACATGTATACTAGCTTGTCCTAGCTCTGTTTCAGTTTTCGTTGCTATCTCACTGTTGTCACATGCATGAAACTATTTTGCATGGACATTCGCCCAACCAGTGAAATACCTCACCCACATGCATGTTGATCTGTTTTTTGAATATTTCATTCATGTTTTGCATGCATTTTTAATCACTTCTACTATCAATTAGTGTCGCCATGCATTCACTGACTTATTTTCTTTCAGTTTCCCGTCGATGAGTCGATCCAACCTTGGCCTAGGCTCTGCCTTCACCAAGGCTGCATTGCGCAATATGGGAAAGGAAGCCTCACCTTCCTCTCCAAATTTGTGCATTCCTACCTAGCATTGGCCTCTAGGACTATTTTGTGCATTTCTGGAGGATATTGGCTACCTGGCCCAAGAAATTGTGCAAATATTTCCCTAGGCTAGCAATCCTTCCCACCTAGTATTATGCATTACGCAATCCCAACAGTCAGTAGCCAGACTGGACTGTGCATTGTGCAATTCCAGCGATCATTCAGTCTCCCAGCAGCCCAAACTGTGCCTTATGCAATCTTGGCAATCAGTCTCCCGACCTCCCAACCTAAATTGTGCAACCTTCATGATCATGCACCTAGGTATGTTGCAAGTCAATTCTCATGTTCATTTTGGTTTTCAACTGACATATTACTTTCTGTGATTATTTCCATGTCTTCAAGTGTCCCAGGTGTTCATATGCCTCTCAGCAGTATAGGTACAATGGTTTCCAGGAGAGTAGAGATGAAGACACCATTCATAGCACACTTGAGGATGCAGTCGATCAAGTGTCCATGGACTTGCCTACCCACGAAGACATCAAGTTGTTCGTAGACAAGTAAATCAAGTAGAAGCATCATAGTGAGCATCATCATGAACAATAGCTGAAGGCAGCATACCGAATGCAGTGAACGTAGCAAACATAACAAATGCAAGAGGAAGGTTGCTGTTAACACAGAGGTGGAACAAAGTTGCAAGATCAAACAGATCCACTAACAATGAAAGAAATTTTGGAGACTCAGACTATGAAGTGATGGCGCGACATGAAGATCGCGTGAAGGCAAAAGATGGAACAAAGGAGTTGCATGTGCTAAAGCAACAACTCAGGAAGAACATGAAGCTACATAGACATACGAATGAGTTGCAACAGGAATAGGAACAAAAGTGGGCACAACATGCACTCACGTAGGAAACTACACCTCTACAAGTTAAGGATCCATCCTAACGACTGACATAGAGCAGGCATGGTGAGAAGTGTTATTGATCGCATGCAAGGGATTCAACAGCATGCATATCATTGAGTGCATGCATGCAATCCAACCCATTCAACACACTCACCAAGGTGAAGACAAGAAGAAAGTCCAATTGGGGATGAACATGCACTTCGGCAACTTGATGTGCATGACCACCAGCATGCACTTGAAGGTCAACACAAACACTATGCATCAGTGTGTTTCCAGTTCAACTATACCCAAGAAGACCATGTGCATGTTAGCAGACGAGTTGGATGAAGGGGCCAAACTAATGCACCAGTTGAAATGGAGGCAAGAGTTTGCTTTAGAAAAATTTCACCATGAGGTACATTCACACCATCATGGCTGACCAATCTTGGCATCAGCTCACCAGCTTCACCATCATAAGCATGTCAAAGAGTTGGTCTCACCATAGTGGACGGAGTGTCATTGATGTCTTGCAGGGCTTTCTCAAGCCATGTTATCTCACATGAGTACATGTGCATTGTAATGTTGAGTCATGTCAAGAGTAAGTCGAGTGTCAACAGTTGGATGTAACAGTCATAGAGTAGGTGAAGAGTCATGAGGGTAGTTGAACTATCACAAAGGGGCAATGTCAAGGGTAACCCCACCCTTTGCTATAAATAGTCTATCATAACTCATTGTATCGGATTTTCGTCAGCCAAGGTTCCAATTAATACTATCTTGAAGAATTCTTGGATAGTATTGTAACGCACCATGGCTTCTCCACTGCACAGAGCTAGTACATCTCTTTGGAGGAGCAGGCGGATGTGGATGTAACGTTCCACTATTGAGGCTAGTAGGTTTACATGGTTTATTGTATGATTGTGACTTACACTTCTTTATATAATAAGAGCCAGCACATTTTCATGCATATGTTATTATTGTAGTTGGGTTGCTCCAGTTGCCTTAATGATATATGTTGTTTAACTTACGCACTTGTGTATGAACTAATTTGTATGCAATTATATGAATCTTATTGTTAATGTGTTACATATGTTGTAAATGTTGTCACCATCCGTATCGACTACTCTGTCGGACATTAGACATACCTTTCACTTGAACCTTTCTATAACAACTGTCACACTCATCTTAGATTGATCCTTGAGTGTTGTATGTGTTACCTTACCTTGTATTATGTGACTGTCGCATCCAAGTGGACTACTCCGCCAGAAGATGTGCATGCCCTTTTGTGTTGTGTGTTCCTAGCCGAGTTGGTATTGGTCCCTTTCAACCTAGAACTCACCTTCACCTCCTTCCCCCTTCAAAGTGATGGAACCTCTCATACACCTTCCTTGACTCATTGCATCAGTCATACCCTTGCTACTGATAGAGTTATCCTACTTGCCTCTTTGCGACATCGCGGTCAAGTCATTACCTTACGACCCATTGCTAGGACTCTTACACCAAATGGTCTAAGGTCTAATTGGGACTTATTTCCGGCGAGATCCCCTTGACATGTTGGTGGGTCCAGCACCATCAACAAGTTCGTAGAATTTTGGAGCTAATTTCTGGCAGCCCTTTTCTTTGAGCGATGTTTTCCTATATGGTGACATCCATAGGAATACCTAATCCCCTTCTTGAAATATGTGCTCTGAACGATGTTGGTATGCCTATTGCTTCATTTGATTTTGAGCTTAATGGATATTATCTTTGAGATGAGCTAGCATGGTTGCACGGTTCTATAGGAGTTGATCAACTGCTTGCACCTTAGAGCATCCAGGGATATAAGAAATAGGTGAAGGTGGCAGTTGGCCATACACTACTTCATATGGAGTCATCTTGTTGGCTTCATGATAGTTAGTATTATGCCACCATTCAGCTAAAGATAGCCACTGTACCCATTGATGTTGATTTTCTGAAGTGAAGCACCTTAGGTATGTCTCCAAAGATTTGTTGATTGCTTCAGTTTGACCATCAGTTTGGGGATGATAGGAAGTACTTGGTTGGATTTGGGTGCCTTGTAGCTTAAAAGTTCTTTCCAAAAGTTATTGGTGAAAGTTGGATCATGATCAAACACAATGGAAGTGGGCATGCCATGCAGTTTGAAGATCTAGTCCATGAAAGCTTGAGCCACCAAAGTGGGGGTAAATGGGTGGGGTAGAGCGCAAAAATGAGCATATTTAGAAGTTATGTCCACAGCCACCATGATGACTGATTTGTTTCCTGACTTCGGGAGACCAGAAATCCATAGAAATATCCGTCCAAATGGAGGTAGGGATTGGAAATGGTTGTAAGGTTCCTAGTAACTCGATTGTTTCTCCTTTGTGGAATTGACACACATCACATTCAACTACAAAAGTAAGAATTTCAGTTTTCATGCTCGTCCAAAAGAAAGAACGACGAGTGTGAGCATAAGTCTTCTGAAAGCCTGCATGGCCTGTAGTGGGAGATGAGTGCAACTCTGCCAAAATGCACGTTTTGAAGGTGGATGTCAGAAATATAACTACTAGATCATTCTAGCAAAGAATATCATCCTTCCAAGAGTAGCCAACTAAGGAATTGGGATCTTCTCTCAAGTTATTAATGAGTTGGGAGAGAGAGGGGTATGAAAACCATTCCTTGTAGGCTTCTTTAATCCAATCTAGTATTGGAAGAGAGATTGATAGCAGGGTGCTTTCATCCTCAAATTGGTGTGATAAAGCATCCGCTACTACATTGTCACGTCCTTTTTTGTAAATTATCTCATAATCATATCCCAACATTTTGGCCAACCACTTATTTTTCTGTGACGAGGATAGACGTTGCTCCAAAAAATATTTGAGGCTTTGATGGTTTGTACGGATTTGGAAACGTTGCCCCAATAAGTATGGTTGCCAGGTATCTACTGCATGTAAGATTGACATCATCTCTTTCTCATAGGTAGATTTTCCCATATGTTTCCCACTCAGTTGTTGGCTGGTGAAAGCCAAGGGTTGACCTTCCTATGTTAAGACAGCACCAATACTGGTACTTGAAGCATCACATTCAATCACAAAATATTTGGTGAAGTCAGGTAGTGCCAATACTAGGGTGGAACACATGGCCTATTTGAGATCCATAAATGCTTGTTGTGTTGCATCAGTCCAGAGGAATGAATTTTTCTTGAGAAGGTTAGTGAGGGGTCTAGCAATGCGTCCATAATTGTGGACAAATTTGCAATAGTAACCGATGAGACCCAAGAATCCCTTCAAACTCTTCAAGGGTTTTGGTTGGGGCCAATATTGCATTGTCTATATCTTTTTGGGATCAACCCTCACACCTTCACAATCCATAATGTGGCCCAAATACTCGACTTCTTCCACACCAAAAGAGTACTTGGAAAATTTGACAAATAATTTGTGATCATGGAGCAGTTGCAAGATTAGGTCTACATGTTGAAGATGGTTTTCCTAGGTTAGGCTATAGATGAGAATGTCATCAAAGAAAACGAGGAAAAAATTTTGGAGATATGGTTTCAGCAGGTGATTCATGGGGCTTTGAAAAGTGGATGGGGCTGTTTGGTCAATTTAGTGTTGTCTAAATTGCTATCATAAATTGTCAACCCGGGGCTCGTAAGCTGATGAAGTGAAGTGTACAATATATACTTAAGTAGCCTTTCCTAGTTCTTTTTGTCGTTTTTAGTTTATGTATAAATTATCTTCCTAATATGATGTGATGAAGTTATAAACAAGTGAGTGAATGTGTGTGTATGTGATGATTTCTAAATGCTTCTTAAATTCTAAAGAGAAAAAAACTTGCATAATGACTTGAAATGGAATTAAAGCATCAAATGAAAGCAAAGAATTTAAACAAAAGACTAATGGCACTAGTCCAATACCTTTACTGCTGATAGAAAATGAAAATGATATTTACATGAACTCTGCTGAAAGCAAAAACACTACTCTAGTAATCCAAAAATTAAATGACAAATCACACTACTTATTCTCCCTTAACATTCTGCCTTTAGCTAAATTAATCATGTGAAAAAGAAAAGTTAGGAGTGAATTAGAAATATGATTCTAAAAACTAATAAATCAAGTTGCAGTTAGATGATGTTTTGGTCCCATAAAAGTTAGTGAATTATGATAAACAGAACCATTAAGAGATTAGCAACTTGACACAACTTGATAAAGTAAACCAAGTAAAGAAACTAGCTAAGTAAGTAACTAATGAAAATCACAGTAAAAAGTCATCAGTTGAGATAAGACAACTTCAGATGCCACTAGTACTGAAAAGAAGTAAAAGCACACTGTCCCGAGCTCCTAATCAATGCTGTAAAAACACACTGATCAGTCATGAAGATTACCAAAATGTAAAGCAGCATAATTCAAAAACTGTACATTAATATACATGATCAAATAAAGAAAAAGAAATGCAGAAAAGTAAATTCAAAGGCTAGTGTACAATGGTTGTAGCAGACAGGGGCCCTCCATCCACTTCAACCAATTAAAAGATCAGCTACACGGATAGAAACAGAACTGTCTTCTTCAAATTAAATCAACTCATAATAAACACAGTGGGAAGTGTAAAACGCTTTATAAAAAGATCTTCAAAACAGAGTTTACAGCAGCAAAATATTAACTAAATCAGACTAACTATTCAGCGTGTGGAAACGCTTTATTTATAGCAAGAACATCAATTGTCCTGTGCGTAAACTAGGCTAACTAACACCTAGGAAAAAGACACGTTCAGCAGCACCGAGCACGGATCTAGGGAACGGTCATCATGGTTTAATAAATCTGGTGTTGGATTCTCGTCCCCTGCAATCTTCGTGGCTAAAGGAGAAGCCAGCTGTGACTTACGTTCTCCAACCGAGCACGCAGAGCCGTGCCACCGTTGGCAACCTTGTCGTTTGACCATAGCTATCTCCGCGTTGACCAGGGGTGTCGTTGGCCAGTTTGGCTGAGCTGATAGTACACGTACCATGTACACAGTCATACAAACTTGCCCATGTGGCTCTTTTCTCTGGAAGACACCTGGATCATATCAAACAAGAAAATAGCTGCGGAATCTGGGATCGGCTACGGAAACAGAGATCGGCTGCGGAAACCCGTAATAGCTGCGGAATTGCAGCACTTGAACCAAAAATCTAAACCAACAGTCAACCATTAGCACAATTAGCAAATCATGTTAAAAAGTCCTATAATGCAATGAATTGAACAAGTTAATGAAGGAAATGATGGCAAAAGAAGGAAATGAGTATGAAAAGGTTGTTGGGAGGATGGGTAAATGAGTGCAGGTTTGAGGCCCAACAGGGGCATTACAAAGACCAAATGGCATGACCAAGAATTCATAATTGCCTTCATGAGTTTGTAAAGAAGTATTGGGAATGTCTACTTCTTTCATGCGTATTTGGTGATAACGAGAGCGAAGATCTAGCTTAGTAAATAATTGAGGACCATGTAGTTCATCAAGCAAATCATCAACAACTAAGATAGAGAATTTGTCTTTGACAGTGAGCTTGTTGAGGGACCAAAAGTTGGGACACATGCGCCATTCCCCATCTTTCTTGAGCACCATGACCACTGGTGATGAATAAGGACTGGTGCTAGGACGAATAACATCAGCTTCAAGAATTTCCTTGATGATTTTTTCAATTTCATTATTTTGGGTGAAAGGATATCGATATGGGCGCACATTTGGTGGCTGTGCACCTGGGACCCAAGTGATGCTATGATCATGTTCCCCTCTAGAGGGCGGAATCTCTTTAGGTTTGTCAAATACCTGTTGGTGGCAGCTTAAGACCTGTTGTATCTCAAAATGAATATGAATAGTAGTGGGTTCTATGGCTTGTATGGAATTAAACTAGGCGATAAATCCAATGATGGCCCTTTTTCAACAACTTTTCCATTCGATGCGAGTTGATGATAGAAGGAGCACCTGTCGGGAGTCCACAGAGTGTATTCATGTGGTCATTCTACTTAAAGCTCATATATAACTCCTGGAAATCCATTGTGATTGGACCTAATGTGTAAAGCCATTCAACACCCAAGACAAAGTCACAACCACCCATGTTAATCGCAAACATGTCGGTCTTTAGGTGGTAATCTCCCATCTAAAGTTTAATATTTTTGCAACAACCTTCACATTTAATTGCCCCCCCATCAGCAATAAGGACCTAGAAATTAGAGACTTCTTGTACAAAACAATGAATAGCTTCGATGACTCACTGATGGATAAAGTTATGAGTGTTGCCACTATCAATTAATACTACTACAGGGCGATGTTTAATAAAGCCACTAATTTTAAGAGTTTGGGGCACAGAAATTCCCACCAAAGCATGTAACAGGATAACTTGTTCCTCTAGCGGAGCTGTGAGCTCATTTTCTTGTTGGGTTTCCTCAACTTCATCCTCTGGCCCCCCAAGGGGTGGGGATTCCTCCGATGAGTTGTGATTAGTAACATCAATTTGAAAGAATTTTGGTTCCTTGCATTTTTTCCCAAGGAGTATTTGTCATCAAAGCAATAGCACAATCCTTGTTTTCTTCTTTCATCCATTTCTATTGGGAACACCTTTTAAACCTTAAGTGTTTGGGTAGGGACCTCAGCTTGGGTGGGGCATCCCTTGGCTATGAAATTTGGATGAGTAGACTGGGCAGCTAATGCATGTTCCATTTCGATAGCCTTTGTGCAAGCGTCTATCCATGTAGGTGGGTGGTGCATCCAGACATGTGCTTGGATCGCTTCTTTGAGACCACTTATAAAACATTCCAAGTAGAATTCATCTCCTATACCTTCTATTTAGATGGCCAATGTCTCAAAGGCTGCAATGTAGTCTTTTATTGTGCCTGTCTGTGGGAGCTTAGTAAGATGACCCAAAAAATTAGATTCTCTGTCAAAGCAGTCACAATGGAATTTTGAGAACACCTGCCAAGTTATGTTCCCGGGATAGCATTTATGATGCCATTGCCACCATTACCATCTCTCTTGGTCCAAGTAAAGGGCTCCCACATGTATTTTAGTTGGATCATTGCAAATATCATTCAAAATGAAATATTGTTCAATTTTTGCTACCCATACTGTCGGATTAAAGCCATCAAATTTATACATGTCCAACTTGGGTGGTTGATGGTAGGAATGTTGGTGATTTCCATGGAAGTGAATATGATGGCTAGATTCTCCTTCAAGGTCTTCATCGTGACATGTGCCTCCAGATGCAACCTCGATGTGCTCTTATTGAATTGTGTAATTTTCTGCATCTCTTCCTAGAAAGAATCCAAATTCTTTTCAAGGCCCTCGATCTTCTCGTTGGCCATGACTTGAGCTCTATTTTCTACCATACACAAATCTTGGTCACTTGCATCACTTTGAAAAATTTTGGGACCACTAGAAAATTGAAGTTGGAAAGTGAATGGCACCACTGCAATCAACTCGTCATCCTGAATCTTATGGGCTAATTCTCTTGTTTTACTCCCCGCTGATCAATAATGTAGTGGCCAATTTTGAGAAAAATTGATCCTGCCAATGTCCTATGAAAATCAGGCCCAGAATATAGCAACCACAAGTGTTTATACGTAGAGGGTCAGATCTACCTACGAAACCCCAACAGCTGAATGTGCGTTGGATTGCAGCGGCAGAACCCCAACTGGTGGATCTGATTGGTGTGATGGCAACAAACCCTAACTGCTAGATCTGAATGGTACTTTGGTGATAAAACCCCAACTGGTGGATCTAATCTTGAAAATAAGATAATGGGTGATCTTTAAAGAGTTGAGTGATCCGGATCTTGGGAGGAGGCCCCCAAGATCTAAAATATTGAAATGGATCTTGGGAGGAGAGACCCCTAAGATCTGAAAACTTACATTGGATCTTGGGGGAAAGGCCCCCAAGATCTGAAAACTTGAAATTACCAGAAGAAAAATAGGAGAATGCCCAATAAACAAAACCACAAAGAAACCTTTTATTAAAACCCAAGTGGAAATAAACCATCTAGGGCAATGGTAGCTTATCTCTGAGAAGAGATGTGTGGCTACATGCCTCTGAACTGTAAAGGCTACATTGTGGCGGACAATCTGTCCTTTACAAAATGTGACTTGTTACTTATAGTATTTTTCTAGTTACAATACCATGGGTCAATTCCATGGGTGAATGAATACCATGGGTGGATTTTACAATACCACGGGCAGATGCCATTTACAATACCATGGGTCAATTCCATGGGTGAATGAATACCATGGGTGGATTTTAAAATACCACGGGCGGATGCCATTTACAATACCATGGGTAAATTCCATGGGTCAATGAATAATATGGGTGGATGAGTACCATAGATAACCAATACAATGGGCCATTTTCCATTCGGATCATTCCTCCCTCCTTAAGAAGCAATGGTCCCCATTGCGTAAAGTTCCCTCCTGCCAAGCCTTTGTTGAATGTGAAGATCCACTGAAGATAAGGGTTTTACGTGGTTAACCCAAAACCCTGATAAATGAAGATTCGAGGATAGAGATACCCTGTAATGCTTGTGACCAGCTGTGATTCTGACAGTGTGTGGCCTAGCAAATGGACTTCGATGAACTGTGGGTTTGTGGATGACCCATAACGATGAAGAACAAAGATCCGAGGATAGAGATACCTTGTAATGCTTGTGATCAACTGTGATACTAACAGTGTACAGCCTAGCAAATGGACTTCAATGAAGTGTGGGTTTGTGGATGACCCACAACCGTGATGTTGGTTGCTGATGAAGTAGCAGGTGCCTACATAGCTTGGGGTGGGAGGGCACATCTCCAAATAACCCAAGCCAATTGCTGCTATGTTGAAACTGATGAATGTGAAGCAGGTGCCTACTAAAGTGGGGTGGGAGGGCACGTCTCCAATGGAAACGCACTCCGAATGCTGCTCCAGAATTATAATGGACATAACTCGGCCAATATAACTCAGAATATTTATTATAACCTGTTTTTAGAAGCAGAAGGACCATTTTGCATCTTCCAATGTGATGGAAATCCTTATCTGGGCACTCTGAGATCTCAGATTCGCGCTGCAACAGTTCCGACGTCACAAAAATTCTGATAAAATAGCTGATCTTAAATCAGCGATATCTCCCACATTCGAACTCTGATTCGACCCATTTTTTTTTTGAAATTGGGTGATTTTTTGAGAGGAATCCAGATCTACAATTAGATTTTGTAGAGCTTGCACCAGGACGTCTAGATCTGTGCCGAAAACTCGCTGCCCTGAAAAATTATCTGCAACCCCACTGATTTTTAAATCAGCGATATCGCCTTGATCCAGACTCCGATTTGACCGATTTTTATTTTGAAATCGGCTATTTTTCACAAAGAATACAGATCTGTAATCAGATTTTATAGATATTAAACCAAAACGTACAGATCTGATCTGCAAAGTCGCCGCCCAAAAAAATTCCTGCAAAAAAATGAAAAAAAAAAGAAAAAGTCTTCCTGCTTGACCCAAGAAAGTGCTCTGTGGAAGTTGTAGCACATGCCTGAAGTTTGTTGAATATTGTTGCAAAATTTGAAACTGAAATATGCATTAAACCCTCATTCCCATGGAATCATAACCTGCTCTGATACCACTGATCCAAATCTTGGGGGGAGGCTTCCAAGATCTAAAAGATTGAAATGGATCTTGGGAGGAGAGACCCCCAAGATCTGAAAACTTGAAATGGATCTTGGGGGAAGGCCCCCAAGATCTGAAAAATTGAAATTTCCAGAAAAAAATAGGAGAATTCCCAATAAACAAAACCACAAAGAAACTTTTTATTAAAACTCAAGTGGAAATAAACTAGCTAGGGCAATGGTAGCTTATCTCTGAGAAGAGATGTGGCAGCTACATGCCTATGAACTGTAAAAGCTACATTGTGGCAGACAATCTGTCCTTTTACAAAATTTGACTTGTTACTTATAGTATTTTTCCGTTACAATACCACGGGTCAATTCCATGGGTGAATGAATACCATGGGTGGATTTTACAATACCACAGGCCGATGCCATTTACAATACCATGGGTAAATTCCATGGGTTGATGAATAATATGGGTGGATGAGTACCATGTGTTGATGCTATTTTCCATTCGGATCACTAATGCTATCCAAGAATGTTCAGATGAAGTGGATGCATTAGTCATTAAAACCATTTGTTGCTGTTTTTTTTCTAATTAGACATAGAATGAGATCCATGTGTTAGTACATTCCATGTGGTTTTTCCATTCTTGAGATAATTTTATTTTCTCTGGAACAGAATGACTCGAACCAAATTCTTCTTCTTTTGGATTTGTAAAAAGATCCCAATTCAACATGGCTTTCATCCATTTGGTAGGGACTCTATTTTTTAGACATCCATCCATTAAAGTGAAGAATTTTCCATGACTGCTGGCTTTTTGCAGTCATCTGGAACAAAACCAAATCGACAATCTGGTATAAGGCCATTAGCTTGCTCAAGATAACCAAGACCATATCTTGGTTTAATTGGTGTCATTATTGAAAAAAATTTGGTTAACCACGGATCTTCATTTTCCAAAATAGGAATCTCATGCATCATCAAAACATGCTCTGACTCATGAGGAAATGTAATTTCTAAGCACTTAGGATTTGGACATGGATTGACAGAATTTGTAGGTGGGGCTTCACCAGTCCTAGGATGATGATTCTCATGGATTACCAAATCTGCAAGCTAGCTTAAAATAACTGGCTATTGACACTCTGGGCATTTAACTTCTAGGGAAGAAAAATTTACCATCTGGGCTAATTCAAACAATGAAATATGTTTACAAATATTTACAGGAGAACTTGTGCAAGAAGTGTCAACAAGTTCAGGATTTCTATATAATGGAGAACTCCTACACATTTGATCCACCCTCTTTTTTTCTATAGTAGATTTGCGGGGGAAAGATAAGATGACAGAGGAGGACTCTTCTCTGATATTTGCAAAAGTAATTTTCTTAACTGACGAAGGCCTAGGATTTAAAACCACCCAGTGTTCAGGGAATGTCAAATCTTCCCACCTCATTGTTTGGTGTTCTATTTTTTGATTTCTAGAGTCTGTTAACACCACAACACTAGCTTTAGAATCTTTACTGGGGGCATGCATGACAACAGGATACATGGTATTTGTGTGCCTAAAGCAACCTCTTTTTTGGATTGCTATATTATGTCTTTTCTTATTCATATCAAATCGAGTTGTCTAGATTTGAAGCTGGAGAATACTCTGAATGGTTTCATCAAAGACATAAACTAAAAAATTTTGATAGCAAGCAAAATAAACTAGACCATTTGAAAGAGGTGCAACTATCCCTCCTATTAATGAATTTGTATATTTGTTGTGTGTAAGATCTCGAACAGTGGCTAACACAAAAGTATTCAAACCCTGATGAGTTAATGCATGTATTCCAATTCTAATACAACCCAAATGAGGGTACTGAGTTTTTAGACGCTTAGCCTCTTCCTGTAATTGTTTGGGGCTAAGTAAAGGAATAGATTGTACATAGTCAGAATTTTCCTGGATCGGATTGACAAATTCCTTCATACTTATCCTATCAGTGGCAATTACATGGAAGGTAGATAGATTTACATAGACTTCTAAAACATGAATTGAAGGTAGCTGCCATCTAGCATAGGATTGGTTTTCTTCGTATTCAAGTTCAACAAAATTTAAAACCTTAGTACATGCAACAGTGAACATATCCTGAAGGGGATTTTCTTGGGCGGATGACTCTTGCTCTTCTATATCACGGTATGAAATAGAATTTCTAGTTGGATACATTTTATATAGAGTGATGAAAGAAAACGAGTATTGACTCGATGAACCAGACGTTACTGGCTCTGATACCAATTTGAGGTAGGGAATTTCAATGAAGCTTGCAATTTGAGCTACAGTGCAACTACAGTAGTGCTATAGTAGTTCTACAATGGTGCATTTTGCTAAGTCTCCTCCCTCTTGGCCTTGCTAAGCATCTTCTTTCTTGCTGTTATGAACTCAAAACTACTAATAACCTTTCACACAGTCTGTGACCTTCACAATGACACCCCTGGCCTTCCACAGTCTTTAGCGTGCCTTCAACTAGTTGATGTAGTGATGAACTTTTATGCAAGAATTACTATCTTAGTAGCACAGATTAAAGCACACAGTACTCGAAAGCGGAAAATGAAATAACAATCTTTTATTATTTTTTTCAGGTATGAATTACACTAGATTTACAGTCTATTCATACGAGAGATGGATTGTGTTCGCATTTACCAGACTCTTGCTACTCAATACTGAGATAGCTTACTAGAGGCTACCTAGTGATTACACAAACTTTGCCTTTGAACATACACTCAAAAAACACATATAGTTTGACACACTAATGATCTGGCCACTTTAGGTTCTCACCAGTGCTCTCACACTGATGCGCAGGCTTCTCAGATCAGCTAAAGACTTGACTTCCTCTCGTGATGCAAGCAGATCAGACTTAATGTCTGCAGTTTTAGAGCAGGAGAATCTCTCGACTCTCAACTCGAAAAGACACAATAACTCCAACTCTCGATTCCTCGAATGAGCCTTACTCCCTTCGTTTTATAGGAAGAAGAGGGGACAAACATCCGACCATCAGATGGTCAACAAGTTCAGTAAAAAATATTCTATCAATCACAGAGACATGGTTCAATATCCACCAAAAGTTGGAGAAGTGCTCTGAGTCTTGTGACTAAAGAATCTTTTTCCTATTACAAGATTACAATCAATCCTACGGAAAGCATCTTACCTACAATGTGGATGCCTTTTAACCAGTTAAAGCCCACGAGGAAACTAGCCATGGATATTCCTCATGATTGGACAACATAATTACACAATGGAGCTTTCTAGATAAACCCACAGAAACCTTTTTATGAAGAAGGACTAGCACTGTAGGACGATTCACCAAGAGCTGTAATTCCCAGAAACCTATTTCTAGGCTAAATGAGGCCATCCTATGCCTTTGTATAGATCTGCTGGACTATCATAGGCTTATTCAACACATATTGATGCTTTATTTTAGTCATGACTAGCCATTCATCATGCCTAGCCATAAATTGTTATAGTATATGGTGGTCCAGATAATTCAGGAGGTCACTCACCGTGGTACAAGGAATATGAAAACACTCAATGGCAGTTTTGTGGAAGCATTTGTCACATGACATCTGAAAATAACTTTCATAAAAGATTGGATCTATAGCAGTGTAATTTACTCCAAAATCTTCCACCAGTCACCTAACCATCCTCAAAATCGATTTCTTTGCATGGTCCTAATTGACCCAAATTTTAATTTTTTAAAATGGGTCTCCTTCTTTCCATCAACATTTAGGAGATCCCACTAGAATTTTTTGTAACCTACAAAATTAAAGACAGTGTTAGGAGAAATAAGATTAGGATTATTTTGTGGCCATAAGATAGGAGAATTTCTGGTGATTGTCCAATCTATGTTTCTGGTTCTGTTGATGACAAAATATCTATAATCAATATTTCTTTGTCTTCCTCCATACCAGATCATTGCGATGTCATGGAAATTATTTTGTAGTGCCTCTTTTGCTTGGTGAGCTACAACCATATTGCTGGTATAAACCATATCGTGGATCCAATGATTTCACTTGGGAAATACTCTTCTTTCAGGCACTAGGTGTAAAATATCTGTATGTGGTTGTATATCTACATCTAAGACTTTTGTTTATCTTAGTTGCTAGGTTGGCTTCCAGTTATTCTTGTAGTCTTCCTAACTTTGGTCTTCTTTGATAGTTCTGAGAACTTCTTGTTGTTTATCTGGGTCCCATTCAGTAACAATAACAAAAACATGTTCTTGTTCTTGTGGATGGGCTTGTATGTATTCTCGATTGAGAAAATCAGGTACAAAGTTGTCTACTCCTTTGATGTGTTCTACTTCGAAATCAAAATTGGCAAAGAGGGCTTTCCATCTAGCGAATTTGGCTTCTCCAAGCTTCTTGATATCTTTATTAAGCACTTTATAAAGGGCAGATGCATCTGTCCTCAGAAGAAATGTTTTGTTGACCAGATGGACCTCAAATTTGTCGATGTTATTCCATGCTGCTTTCACCTCTTTTTCTATAGTAGAATATCTTTTCTCAGTGGCGTTCCATGTTTCTGAAGTGAACTGGATAACATATTCTTCATTATCTTTTTTCTGTTTTAGTATACCCCCCATTTGATATTGATGGCATCGGATTCTACAATCCTATAAGCTGCATCATCAGATATATATAGTATGGGAAGGTTTCTGATTTTGGCTTTAATCTTTTGAACTTCTCTGGTATGGATTGGAGTCCAAGGTTCAAGATTTTTGTGTTGCCTCTGATTTAATAAGCTTCTATCCTTGGCGCAGTCTTGATAGAAATTACTTACTTAATTTAAACAACCAAGAAATCTTTGTAGTTGTGTATTGTCTTAATGATGTCTGGAAATTTGTTAGAGAATTCCAGAGCATGTTTTTGCAAGGAGATTTGGCCATTGAATATTGTATGTCCAAGAAATTTAATGGAAGTCTGGAAGACTTCGATTTTCTTTTTTCTTAATACAAGACCATTCCTCTTTATTGTATTTACAAAGGTCTGTATATGTTTAAAATGATCTTGCAATTTTTTTGAAAAAATAAGTATATCATCTATATACACAATCAGCCAATCAAAGAAGGGTTTGAATATATAGTCCATCACCTTCTGAAACTTGGATGGTGCATTCTTGAGGCCGAAAGGCATCGCATTCCATTCATAATGTTCGGTTGGGACACTGAAAGCTATTTTGCATTTATCCTTCTCTGAATAGAAACTTGCCAAAATCTTGATTTCACATCGAACTTGGAAAATATTTTTTCTCTTGTTATTCTGTTTATCACATCTCTTTTGTGTGGAATCGGATATGTATTATCTGCTAGTAATGAGTTCAAAGGCTTATAATTGATGAATAGCCTTGGGATGCCTCTGACTTGTTCTGCTCTTTTGTTTAGATAGAACCCATAACAATTCCATGGGTTCTCTGATTCTTTGATCAATTTCTTACTCAATAGATTCTTGATTTTTTTCACAGAGCTCACGATATTCCTTGTTCATCGAAATTGCCTCACTTTTACATGGCTTACCTGTATATTCTGTTTTATAAGACAATTATACACAATATTTCTTTCTGTGCCAAAAAGCATTTGGATCTTCTGCACAACACTCTTTCTCAATTTGTGCCTTTAATTCTAAAATCTTCTTTTGTATTGTTGGTAAGCTTAGCTATTGTGAGATATGAATGGTGGATTTCATATCCTTTAGATCTGTTAGTTTAGATTCAACTTTCTTTAGCTCTTCCATAGTCTGGACCATTATAGAGACTTGTTAGATCTATATGCCTTCCATTTAATTGTCACTACTAGGATAAGTATAAAGGAGTCTATGAGTCAGATCCAGGAAAATTCTGACTGTGTACAATCTATTCCTTTACTTAACCCCAAACAATTACAGGCAAAGGCTAAGTGTTTGAAAACTCAGTACCTTCATTTGGGTTGTATTAGAATTGGAATAAATGCATTAACTCATTAGGGTTTGAATATTTTTGTGTTAGCCACTGTCCGAGATCTTACACCCAACAAATATACAAATTCATTAATAGGAGGGATAGTTGCACCTCTTTCAAATGGTCCAGTTTATTTTGATTTCTATCCAAATTTTTTAGTTCATGTATTTGATGAAACCATTGAGAGTATTCTCCAGCTCCAAATGCAGACAACTGGATTTGATATGAATAATAAAACACATAATATAGCAATCCAAACCAGAGGTTGCTTTAAGCACACAAATACCCTGTATCCTGCTGTCATGCATGCCCCCAGTAAAGATTCTAAAGCTAATTTTGTGGTGTTAATAGACTCTAGAAATCAAAAAATAGAACACCAAACAATCAGGTGGGAAGATTTGACATTCCTTGAACACTGGGTGGTTTCAAATCCCAGGCCTCCGTCAATCAAGAAAATTACTTCTACAGATATCAAAGAAGAGTCCTCCTCTGTCGTCTTATATTTCCCCCGAAAATCTATTATAGACAAAAAGAGGATAGATCAAATGTGCAGGAGTTCCCCATTATATAGAAATCCTGAACTTGTTGACACTGCTTGCACAAGTTCTCCTGTAAATATTTGCAAACATATTTCATTGTTTGAATTAGCCGAGATGGTAAATTTTTCTTCTCTAGAAGTTAAATGCCCAGAGTGTTAGTATCCAGTTATTTTAAGCCAACTTGCAGATTTGGTAATCCATGAGAATCATCATCCTAGGATTGGTGAAGCCCCACCTACAACTTCTATCAATCCATGTCCAAATTTTAAGTGCTCAGAAATTCCATTTCCTCATGAGTCAGAGCATGTTTTGATGATGCATGAGATTTCTATTTCGGAAAATGAAGATCTGAGGTTAACCGAAATGTTTTCAATAATGAAACCAGCTAAACCAAGATATGGTCTTGGTTATCTTGAGCAAGCTAATGGCCTTATGCCAGATTGCCGCTTTGGTTCTATTCTGGATGATTGTAAAAAGCCAACAGTCATGGAGATGCACAAATTCTTCACTTTAATGGATGGATGTCTAAAAAAAAGAGTCACTGTGAAATGGATGAAAGCCATGTTGAATTGGGATCTTTTTACAAATCCAATAGTAGAAGAAATTGGTTCTAGTCATTCTGTTCCAGAGAAAATAAAATTGTCTCACGAATGGGAAAACCACATGGAATGTACTAATACATGGATCTCATTCTATGTCTGGTTAGAAAAGAGACAGCAACAAATGGTTTTAATGACTGATGCATCCACATCAACTCAACATTCTTGGATAGCATTAGATGGCCTTAAAGTTGAAACACCTACAACCTTTCCCCCATACAAAGGCATAGTTCTTGGAGAAGGACAAAATTCTGCCGAAGCAATACCATTAGTATTAAAGGATGACAATGCATATGGCACTGATGGCATAATACATAAAACTTCTGAATAGCTAAATTGGACAAATACAGCTATGAAGGGTCTTGAAATGAACATAGCCAAATCAAAAGAGGTCAAAGAAAAATTTGATACTCTCCAAGTTTCTTTAAATTCTGTAAATAATTCCTTGAATAATGTTCAACAATCTACTTCAGTAATTAGAGGATATGTTAGAGAATCTCTAATAAAGCTAGAGAATGCTGAAGACAAAATGGTAGAACATATTGGTTCTACATCTGGACAAATAAATGAACTGGTACAAAAGATGAATGAATTATCTATATCCAAAATAGAAAAACCAGTTCCTTCTTCTTTTCTGCATAAAGCAAATGTCCGTATTCAGGATCCTATCAAGTGAGTCGACAGATTTCCTTTTCTATTTCCCAAAGAAGTTACATCCCAAGAACCAGAAAAATTTGAGACTTCAAGTGAACATATCTCTATAGCAAGTCTATTTAAGGAAGAGGAAAAAGAGCCAACATTTATTCCTATATACGAGCCTCTGTAAAGTCAGTACAACACGTATTCAGCACCTGATATCAAAGGAAAAGGTAAACTACCTAAAACCCACACTTTCTTTCGTGATTCTCATAGGGAATGGATTATAGATAACCTCAGTGTAGGCCAGATATGAAAAATGGTAGACATGATGTTTACAGAGTATAAACTTATGTGTCTAAGAGGAAAAATTGAGGTAGAAGCCTACAAAACAATTACCCACTGCTTCACAGGCACACTATCAAAATGGTGGGAGATAGAATCCTATCCTACTTTAATTAAACAGATGGAAGAACAGTTGTTGAAAGATGACCAAGGAAATATACTTCATAATTCAGATGGGACAGTACATAACAACATGATTGGAGCCTTGACCTCCATGATTGTTGAGCACTGGTGTGGTTCTGAGGCAAGAATAGTTGATAAGCATGAGATCATTTTAATGAATCTCAAGTGCAATAAAATATCCCAATATGAAGACTTCCATCAAGATTTGATGTAGAGAATCTATGAAGTTAAAGACTCAAAGAATTTGTTATGGAAGAAAGTCTATCTTGCAGCACTTCCTTCCAGGTTTGTTGACTATCTCAAACTACAAGAATACTATCTCAAACTACAAGAATTTTTTCAAATGCCTTTTGAGTCTTACACATGGGGACAAATATATTCAATTATTACTAAAGCTCTTGTTGGTATTTGCACAAGTTCAAAATTTAATAAGTCTCTAGAAAAGTTGTCCAAGTTCCCTGACAGCAAATCATCGTGTAGAAAGTATGGGTTATCTCTTGATGATCCATTAGTAAAAAGGAGAAAAATCAAGAAACGAGCCAAGAAAGAAAAGAATTTATCAACCAGAAAAGACTTTCAGAAGAAAGTTCGATCTTTCAGACAACATAAAATGAAGGGATATTACAAATATGTCCCTAGGACACATTATTATAAACCATCTGACATTCACCTGCATAGTGCCAAGCAAGAAAAATGGAATAAATTGACATGTTGGTTGTGTGGAAAAAATGGACATACTACAAATAACTATCCAGTAGGTGAAGAATCAAAAAGAAATCGAGGCAAGAAATCTCAACCTCAAAATCAAAAATTAAAAACTCCAAAAACAAAAGCTCAGTATCTTGTATGAGGTGTGGGTCTAGAAATCATAAAACTAATCATTTCCCCAATGTGGTGATGAAGGAACATCCCCAGATTTTGCAGCAACAGTTGCTTGACTCAACTATTGAGAGTTCTAATTCTAGTTTCTTATATACCTCAGAAGAAGAAGTTGAAGAATTAAATTTTTATGCCAATGCTTGTGACTGTTCAGATTCTAAAAATTGTAAATGTATCTTCTCTTTTGAATTTGAAGTTTCTAATGAATCTTCTGATGAAGATATACAACCACAGAAATACAAAGAAAAAATTCTTATGGCATAGACAGAAGAAGATGAGATAAAAATCTTGTCCCAAATAAAATCTATGGAAGAAGGAGAAATGAAGAATCACCTTATAGAAGCCTTCATGGACCAAATGAAATCTTCCATCAAAAGTTCTTCCAAGAAGCCACTCTTCATTGACGCCTCTTAAGAAAAGAATGCAAAATCATTCCAAAGGCATAAGCAACAAGATAAGGTTCGCGCACTTACCTTGGGGGAGGTGAGTCATGAAATTCACAATCTCAAATCTGAAATTTCTATTCTTAAATCTCAAATTGTGAGGTTAGAAAAAGGCAAATCCATTGATGGAGCAGATCCTATAGAAGAATATGATATAAAAGAATTTTAGAAACCAAATGTACAGATTTATGAAGGAAGAAAAGATACTACTTCAGGTTTTGAGGAGATGAGGATACTCGCCATCGAGTACCACCAACATCATGTGCAAATAAATATTTGCATACAGGGATAGATGTTCAATTTGACTACTCTCATTGATTCTGGAGCAGACATGAATATTCTAAATACAAAAGTGATCCCTGCTAAATATTGGATGATAGCAGAAAGAAAAGTTATTGGCTTGGGAAGTAACACGCTGAAGTATGAAATTCCCAAAGCATCTATCTACTTTGATAATCACAGCATAAAATTAAAATTTGTAGTTGCTGATATCCCTGTTGATTTTATTTTAGGTAACATATTTTTGGCTACTGTTGAACCACATGGTTCATTTAGAACAAAAAATAATAAGGTTGGATATTTTATTACTCTTCCTACCTCCTCGGATGGCCCGAGAAAGATTAAATTACCATATGTCTCAGCTGCATGAGTCTCGACAATGGTCTAGACTATGGAAGAGCTAAAGAAAGCTGACTCTAAACTAACAGATCTAAAGGATCTAAAATCCACCATTGATATCTCACAACAGCTAAGCTTACCGACAATACAAAAGAAGATTTCAGAATTAAAGGCACAAATTGAGAAAGAGTGTTGTGCAGAAGATCCAAATGCTTTTTGGCAGAAAAAGAAATATTGTGTAGAATTGCCTTATAAAACAGAATATACAAGGAAACCATGTAAAAATAAGGCAATTTCGATGAACAAGGAATATCGTGAGCTCTACGAAAAGGAAATCTAGAATATTTTGAGTAAGAAATTGATCAAAGAATCAGAGAGCCCATGGAATTGTTATGGGTTCTATGTAAATAAAAGAGCAGAACAAATCAGAGGCATCCCAAGGCTAGTCATCAATTATAAGCCTTTGAACTCAGTACTAGCAGATGATAAATATCTAATTCCCCACAAAGGAGATCTGATAAGCAGAATAGTAGGAGCAAAAATATTTTCCAAGTTCGATCTGAAATCAGGATTTTGGCAAGTTGCTATATCAGAGAAGGATAAATTTAAAACAGCTTTCACTGTACCAGCGGGACATTATGAATGGAATGTGATGCCTTCCGGCCTCAAGCATGCACCATCCAAGTTTTAGAAGGTGATGGACTCTATATTCAAACCCTTCTTCAATTGGCTAATTGTGTATATAGATGATATACTTATTTTTTCAAAAAACTTGCAAGACCATTTTAAACATATACAGACCTTTGTAAATACAATAAAGAGGAATGGTCTTGTATTAAGCAAAAAGAAAATCAAAGTATTTCAGACTTCCATTAAATTTCTTTGACATACTATATTCAATGGCCAAATCTCCTTGCAAAAACATGCTCTGGAATTCTCTAACAAATTTCCTGGCATCATTACAGACAAGACGCAGTGACAAAGATTTCGTGGTTGTTTAAATTACGTAAGTAATTTCTATCAAGACTGCGCTAAGGACGGAAGCTTAGTAAATCAGAGGTTGTGCAAAAATCTTGAACCTTGGACTTCAATCCATACCAAAGCAGTTCAAAAGATTAAAGCCAAAGTTAGAAACCTTCCCATACTGTATATATCTGATGATGCAGCTTATAAGATTGTAGAATTCGATGCCAGCAATATCGGATGGGGGGGTATATTAAACCAGAAAGAAGAGAAGAATAAGTTATCCAGTTCACTTCACGAACATGGAACCCCACTAAGAAAAGATATTCTACTATAGAAAAAGAGGTGAAAGCAACATGGAATAGCATTGACAAATTCGAGATCCATCTGGTCAATAAACCATTTCTTCTCAGGATAGATGCATCTACCCTTAAGAAAGTGCTTAATAAAGATATCAAGAAGCCTAGAGAAGCCAAATTCATGAGATGGCAAGCCCTCTTTGCCAACTTTTATTCTGAAGTAGAACATGTCAAAGGAGTAGACAACTGTCTACTTTATTTTCTCAGTCGAGAATACATACAAGCCCAGCCACAATAACAAGAAAATGTTTTTGTTATTGTTATTGAATGGGACCCAGATAAACAACAAGAAATTCTCAGAACTATCAAAGAAGACCAAAGTTGGGAAGACTACAAGAAGAACTGGAAGCCAACCTGGCAGTTAAGACAAACAAAAGTCTTAGATGCAGATCTACAGCCACATACAGATATTTTACACCTAGTGTCTGAAAGAAGAGTATTTCCCAAGGGAAATTGTTGGATCCATGATATGGTGTATACCAATAGTATGGCTGTAGCTCACCAAGCAGAAGAGGCACTACAAAATAATTTCCATGACATAATAATGATCTCGTCTGAAGGAGGAAGACAAAGAAATATTTATTATAGATATTTTGTCATCAACAGAACCAGAAACATAGATTGGACAATCACCAGAAATTCTCCTATCTTATGGCCACAAAATAATCTTAATATTATTTTTCTTGACACTATCTTTAATTTTGCAGGTTATAAAAAATTATGGTGGGATCTCCTAAATTTTGATAGAAAGAAAGAGACTCATTTTACAAAATCAAAATTTGGGTCAATTAGGACCATGCAAAGAAATCAATTTTGAGGATGGTTAGGTGACTGGTGGAAAGATTTTGGAGTAAATTACACTACTATAGATCCAATATTTTATGAAAGTTATTTTCAGATGTCATGTGACAAATGCTTCCACAAAAATGCCAGTGAGTGTTTTCATATTCCTTGTAGCACGGTGAGTGACCTGCTGAATTATCCAAACCACCATATACTACAACAATTTATGGCTATGCATGATGAGTGGCTAGTCATTACTAAAGTAAAGCATCAATATGTGTTGAATAAGCCTATGATAATCCGGCAGATCTATACAAAGGCATGGGACACCCTCATTTATCCTAGAAATAGGTTTCCGAGAATTACAACTCTTGGTGAATCGTACTACAGTGCTAGTCCTTCTACATAAAAAGGTTTCTGTGGGTTTATCCAGAAAGCTCCACTGTGTAATTATGTTGTCGAGTCATGGGGACTATTCATGGCTAGTTTCCTCGTCGGCCTTAACTGGTTAAAAGGCATCCACATTGTAGATAAGATGCTTTCCGTAGGATTGACTGTAATCTTGTAATAGGAAAAAGATTCTTTAGTCACGAGACTCGAAGCACTTCTCCAACTTTTGGTGGATATTGAACCACATCTATGTGATAGATAAAATCCTTCGTACTCAGCTTCTTAGTCCGATGGTCGGATGTTTGTCCCCTCTTCTTCCTATAAAATGTTACCATCAAAAACATTAGAGCGATCACAAATAATACACAGTTCTATCTCATAAATCTCCAACAACAATATGAATAACTATGGAAGTGTCCATTGTGAAAGCTTTAAAGGCAAATCAGAAATATTGTCTAAAAATTAACCATACAATCTTGCTGATTTATATAATGATTAGGACATTTTTTCATTTTGAAAAAGTTATATCATGTATTTTATTTTATATAACATATAAATTCTAATAGTATAAAAAAAATTAATATATATATATTAAATTAATTAATAGCAATTTAAAAAAATAATAATTGAATAATTTAAAATGTTTTTTATTAATGAAATTAAATTAATTAAAAAATGTTAACTCAATTTGATATATGTATTTAATTGAAACTCAAATTGAAAAAAAATATTTAAATGTTTTAAAATTAAGTAATTTAAAATAATTATAAGATTAAATTTAAAATAGATAATTTTTTTTGAAATGTTAAAAATTACAAAATTAATTTTGTATTTATTTTTTTATTAAATAATAAAATCTACATTTATTTTTTTATTAAATAACAAATGATATCAAAACAAAATAATAAATAACCAATCACTTACAAACTACAATTTGTAAAGACAAAAATAATACAAATCAAATCATAACTAAATTTTATTGGAAATTATGATTTGAATGTTGAAATTAATATTTGTGATCTGCCCAAAGTTTTGGATAGTAACTCTATCCATCATCAAGGACCAAAGAGCTTTCATTATATTTTCTTATCTTCAATTAACATTATTTTAATTTATTTAATTTTATTGACAATATTATTTTAGATTATTTAACTTATTTAATTTTTATTAATAAAAAATATTTTAAGTATTTTATAATTAATTACTTATTAAATTTTGAATTATATAGATTATTTTGTTATTTATTATATTAAAATTTATAAATTCAAAATTTATATCATTAAATAAAATAAAATGGAACACAACTTTTTTCAAAATGAGAAAAGGTCATACAACATAATGTAAAACAAAATTGCATGATCACATTCTAGAAAACATTTTTGATAAGATTTTAAAGCTTATGGTCATATTGGAAATAGAATTTCGTTAAAAAAGGCTTGTACATTATTTTTGTAAGTTGTGTGATCACATTATAGAAAACATTTCCTATTTGATTTTAAAGCCTATGAGCATATCACAAAACAAAAAGTGTTGTACACTACTTTTGTTATTATCATTATGTCTAATGTGGTGTAGCAGGTATTACCCATTTGGTAATAGGTTGGTCAATAAGGTTGAATTACAAATAACCAAATACCTCAATTTACCAATCACTAGAATCTAAATTGATCCGATTCTAAATCTTAATACTAACTTGAATTATATTTTTATTTTTATTTAATTACATTTAAACTAAGCGACAAACACTAGCTATTGTATAGCCTTTGTTATTATTATTATTATTCATTGGCTAACTATGTCTTGAATTGAAATTTTTCGCATTGAGTTTATAAAACATGCATAGCATGTAATCATTAAAAGCATTAATGCAACATCATGAGAAAAAATGTAAAAAACACCATCATAAACATTATATATATATATATATATATATATATATATATATATATATATATATATATATATATATATATATAATATATATAAAATAATTCTTTTAAAATTAATTATAGAAATAAAAAAAATAGAAAAAATATGACCCTTTTTTTACCTTACCCATGTTTTAATTCTTTCATTATGTGATTTAACCATGGTCTAGTCTTTCTAGATTGTTTTTACAAGATAAGGTGGTGTTTTTATTGAAACATGCACTCGACCTTAGGTGTGTTTCTCCTGAACCTGTAATAGAGGGTTGGGTCTCTTACTTCCATCTTTATTACATTGTTGACTGTCATCGCCATCTTCATTGCATCTTAGGTCCGACCCTATCAAGTTGCGATATTAACCCATCGCTCTTTGCACATTATAAATTAGTGATAGAGATACCCTGTACATGGATGCCCTAGATTAGTACCTAATTGTCATGTTGGTGTCGGTGCGACATTATTTTATCACCACATAATCCATCCTTTTAAACTGCCATGACTTAAAATTTGAGCGTCATCTTCCTCTTCTTCGTCATCTTCTAGATATACCCTCGAAGAATTCCATTACTCATTTTACCTCATGATTGCTGCTACATTTAGTCTCTCTTATGCATGTTCATATGCCTTAGTCTCATATAAGCATTGACATTAGCCCTTTTGCTTTGGTGTTCTATCCTTCACAGAGGGACCACTATGATGAGTGCTTTTCTTGCAAACCTATTTGCTCTTGTCTAATTAAGGTGCTTATATCTATTGGGTCTCCATTTTTATATTGTTTCATACATATTTTTCCCTATGATTACCTATACTTATTCCTAGTTCTTTCATTATCATCTCCAATATGCACGTCCTTGGATTATTACCTTAACCTTGAGCATGATAAGGTAGATTGTTAATTGTTTAGTACATTTCATTTGTTTTCAATGTTTGAAGGAATTTTACATAATATTTTACTAATGATGGTCAATGTGGAGGATCAATTACTGTGATGGTGAAGGGTTCTTGTTCACTCGGTTCAGTTCTTGTTCGCAAAATAATGTTCTTATTCCTACATTAGAGTCTGTGATATGTCTAGCTATCATGGCGAGAATTGAGAATGTGAGTTTTGCATAGCAGGGGCCTGAGATGTTTTACATTGTTTCGTTTTTGCCTAGGATCTTAGGAAGAAGCATGAAGCCACGATTAAAGATCTGGTCAAACCTCCCTCTATACGAACCAAATCCTCATATGCAATAAATAACAATGATCTTTCAACTCATCAAAAACTTGTTTTTCTATTTCATTAGAAGTTTAAAGTCTTTAATCTCATTCCTAAATGATATCAAATGAGTTATGTTTGAGAATTCTATAATTTGTTAGCCAACGAGATATTTAGACCTAAGTATGGAAACATATTTGGTGGCTTTGTTCTATGGGCCAAGATATGCCAGATATAGTGAGACAAAGGATTCATGTTCGATGGTAGATTGTGTGGATTCATTTCGTTCATGCTTGTTTTGCTTATGGAGACACGTCTCAACATTTCAATCCGAGCCAAAGATGCTCTTGCCATTCTATAGGGATGAAGATCATGATTGGAACCTTAAAATGTATGTCATTGTTTGATCTTTGATCTATGAGATCAGAGACATTGATATTATCCATAGATGAAGGATATTCTTGTAAATATATATTAGACCTTGTAATGTGATATGGGGGAGAGGAGGGGAGATATAGCAACATTTGTATGTAGTAGTCTTTTCTTAATGCAATGATACTTTAAGTTCTATCATCGTGTGGTTTTGTTGTTGATCTATTGTTGATTGTCTTTATGTGGTCTTCTTTCCAAGAAGGCATGACCACCTTATGAGGAAGAAATTATACATTTGGATGATTTTTATTTCAATTCTAATTATATTAGGTTATGTTCATGTTTCTTTATTCTCAGCTACTTTTATTTTTAGAGTCACTAGTAATTGGTCGAAACGCATTAAGGATATCTTCTAAACCATTATTTTGTTCATACACCAACATATGGTATGAGATAACTTAGTAAGTTATTCATCTTAGTTGAGTGTACAATGGAAACATAATACCGTGAGGCAAATAGACCTTAAGAGCCATGATTACATTTCTCTCACTTGAACTGACTGAGCCCCATTTATATTCGAGTTTGAGAAGAAGTGGTGGCTTCTTTGAAATGTAATGCAAGTGTGATTTCTGATGATTTTGTTGTTATTCTCTCAAGATATGTTAGGATTTACTCCTACACAAAATTTGTTTGTACCTTATAAGTCTACGAGCCCCGGGTTGATAATAAATGTCTGAGGTTTATGCAAATAAATAACTCAACATCGTCAACTCAAACCTAGTTTCTACAATTTATGCTACTTATTCCACCAGGATGATCTTCCTTTTTTTTCATTCTAATGCTTCTTAAACAATGAAGCGTATCGAGTATCACTTTATGTCTTTTTGAAGGCTTATTGAAACCCCATGAAAGGATACTTTCTATCGAGCACACTAGAACGTCTTCTTCGAGCTCATTAAACCATGAAGAAGACACGTTATCAAATATAATTCTATCTCTTTTTTGGCCTCTTTAAAATGGAAGAAAAAAGGCACTATCGATCTTCTATTTCATGTTGGCTAAACTATGAAGGAGATCCAAATAAATAAAAAGAGAAAGGGCGGGGGGGTGAATCACTTTTGTCCATTCCATCAATCAAAAGGGAAAAATTAGTCTCATTTCCTTTGAACATGGCTCCCGTTTGCATCATTATCATGCAATTGGGTTTTAGCTTACCTAGAAGTCATAACACACATATAAGTTTGTTCACTCCTCTCGTTGGTTAATCTTCTAGTCACTATGGAGTGAGCACCGATACTTTCTATGTTATTACATGGTATCATGTGTTGTTCACTAGTCAATCCTTCCAAGTCACTTTTCTATCATGTTGTTACATGTTCAAGGGTAGTCTAAGCCTCAGTCATTCATCTATAGTCCTCATTGACCTTTTGTGTCAACCATCCTTGTGTCATTTATACCTCATGACTTCATCCTTTCACAAAATATCTTGGTCTATTCCGTGTCGATTCATGGGGGATACTATAAGGCCCTCCTTCAAAAAAAATTCCCATGTTAACTTTACCTCATTATCTAGAAGATTGATCTAAGAACTAGTAGAAACTTAGAGCTTGCAAACCTCAATGACAAGCCTCCTCGTGATTGACAGTGGGTTTACCTCATTGACTCTTGATTTATTGAGTCTATGACTGCTTGATGTTGACTCATTTATTCACACTTTGTGGTGTATGCTAGGTACCTTGGGGTCCATGTTCGTCATTGATGGTTCCCCTCACGTTTGTTAGTGGTATACCTCAATGATTAGAAGTTATACGGTTTCTACCATGTTTGACATTAGCTCATTTATTCACATTTCGTAGATTCGTACCATTGAGGTTGAGAAGAAGACCTTGGGATATGGACATCTCACTCTTATATGGAACCCTTCCCAAGTTATGTTTGAGTTACATATCATTATATTTACTTTGAGGGATACTCTTGGACACATGTTCTATATGCCTCAATAGCCCTCCTAATGTAAACTTTGACATTGATCACATTGTTTTTACTAGTGGTTATGATCTTTTGGTTTGTCACATAGATCCATTGTGTATGTCTCGTGGCCATGTACTATCATTAAACTGTGACATTGATCACACTGTTTTTACTAGTGGCTGTGATCTTTTGGTTTGTCACATAGATCCACTCTGTATGTCTCATAGCCATATACTAGCATTTCATGCCATGGATATGCATTGTATGGTTAGCAACGTGATTATCGAAAACAAAACGTAATTAATTTTCGTAGGCATTAATATGTTAGGTTACTACATTATTTACTTTGCATTCAATTTTAAAAATTTAAACGATCCAATCAAGCTTAATCCATAGTTAGTAACCATGGCACTAAATGAAGTTATTTAGTTATAAATAATGAAATGTTTCTCATTGTTTGGTTACTGAAGTTAGAATTCGAATCATAATTAAGCTTTATGAATGAGAAAGGCATTATTGTTAGTTTAAATTTAAAGGGATAGTTAAAAGTTTGAAGTAAGTTTATTCTAAACATATATATATGCTCAAATCTAGGTTTCCTTCATTCCCTACACGAAACAAGATTGAACTCTATTAGCTATGTCTAACATGCATTTCTCTGGCTGGTTTCTCAATAACATTTGCAATATATTATTCCCAGTATGATCGCATACTCTACAATTTGTAAAGTTTGATTGAGTGTGCCCATGCAACTATGAACTGAGATATTTGGTTTACATTCTCCTTAAAAAAACTATAAATCATTTTGTATACAAATTACTTCAGACAAATGTTTATTATGGATTTAAAGTGGTTTCTCTTTTACTTTGTTCCTGCAAAAACGCTCTCTTGGAGAGCAAGTAATAATAAAACGCTGTCTTGGAAAGCACGAAATAATAAAAGTCTATCGCCATTTGACCATCATTGTCTCGAAAAACCAGAAATACACATCGAAATAGCTTGTCCAGCAAGTAATACAAGTCTATGTAAGGCTACCAATTGGCCTTTTTCTTTTGGAATTTTCGGTTTTTCTAATTACCATATTTATTTATTTATTTGACCTCTACACATTAGTTTCTTAATAAACTTTCCGCCGCCACGTTTTTGTGAAAAAAATCTTTTCAGCCGCTTCGAAAATCAATGAAAAATAATTTTCTGCCAAAAGAATAAATCAGCCAGTTTATAAAACAATTGCCGCTGGCAGTGAAATGCCAACTCCGCCGGTGGCCTAAGCGATATTATTATGTGATTTATTATACCTGCCGCAGTTATTATGAATTGGGTTTTGGTGCTAGTTTTGTTTCGACAAAAATCTAATAATTATTTTTATAATTTAATTTAATTTTAAATTTATTATATTTTAATTGTTTATCTAATTTAACATGTTATTACTTTTTATATAGGGATTTGTGTTATGTATTTAAGGTTTTTATGTTGATTTCTTAGTGCTAATACTTTGCTGGTCTCTTGGAGATATTGCGCTGAATGCATTTGTTGTAAATTTTGATAATGTAGGGGTATTTCTCCTTTAGATTTGTAATGCATACCCTCTATTTACGTAACAATACTCTCTATTTACGTAACTCTTTAATGCATTGTATTTACTGCAACAAATTCATTAATTCAAGAGTGAAACAACCTCTCACGTACATTGGATATCATTACAATTTGTTCATGAAATTAGATGTTGTGATTTCCAAAACACCCATAGTAGTTATGTGTTTGCACCAATTCACTATAAAATGAACATAGAATCATAATTTCTAATCAATGTTAATTATTACTTGATTTGTATTATTTTTAATGTTCAGTTTCTTTTTATTTAAGAGATAATTCACAAGATTGTTAGAATTTTTAAAAAACAAAAGATTGACTCCATTCTTAGATGTTTTAAAACCATTCGTAGCTCTGTAAGATTTGTCAAAGACTCTATTGATTCCAAATGCGTGAAAAGTGTTTATTTAATTCCGTGTTCTTGCGGAACCTCATCTGTCACACTGGTCGTTCCATTTCGCAAAGGATTCAAGGGCACTCAAGAGACTCTAGAAATTGTAGGATCCGCTCCTCTGCTCTGGCCGAACATGCTGAATTAACGAAGCACCATATTTACTTAGAGGATTCTTAGGTGCTCACAAGGGTTGATCAATTCCATCAAGAAGCCATTTAAATTGAAAAGAGTAAAACCCTTAATATTACTTAGAGGATTCTTAGGTGCTCACAAGGGTTGATCAATTCCATCAAGAAGCCATTTAAATTGAAAAGAGTAAAACCCTTAATATGGACGATACATGGAAATTAAGTAACCCATAAATCCCTTCTCTTTTTTATTTCCCTCATTAGTTTCCTTCTTAGGCCTTAAAGTTTTTTTTTGGTTTTTATCCTAAAAACATAATAAATAATTATAATATAAAATTTCTTAATAACAAAATATTCAAATCTTTATATATATATATATATATATATATATATATATATATATATAATAAAAATAAAATTCAAAATTAACTAATTGACTTTATAAAAGAAAATGAAATGAAATATTTTACGGTTGTATCTTTTGTTCTCTATGTGATTTTTCCGGAAAATTTGAATCTTTTGTTCTCTATGTGATTTTTCCGGAAAATTTGAACATTAAAAAAGGTAGTTTGTCACTGATTTGCTATTTATCATTTTATTTTGATGTGATTTATTATAACAAAAATATAAATATAGATTTTGTTATTTAATAAAAAGGTAAATGTAAATTTAAAAATACAAATTTAATTTGTAATTTTTGACATTTAATAAAAACCGTTATCATCCTTAAATCTTTTCTCCTCATAACTATTTAAATCCCTCATTTAACCTGTTCTACTATCAACATTGAAGAAGTCCTGATGATGGATCCCGATTGGGATTTGAAACATTGACGGAAAATGGTTTTTACTGTGATTCTTTGGTAACTAAGTCAAAACAATGATCTATTTTAAATATTTTGTAGAATGTGATTATACAATTTTGTTTTA
This sequence comes from Pinus taeda, assembly GCA_000404065.3. NCBI lineage: Eukaryota > Viridiplantae > Streptophyta > Pinopsida > Pinales > Pinaceae > Pinus > Pinus taeda. The sequence goes on from APFE030496396.1 coordinate 118,022, forward strand.
CACTATGTTGTATGATCTTTTCTCATATTAGGAAAAGTTGCGTTCTATTTTATTTTATTTAATAATATAAATATAAAACCTGTAAAATTTAAATACAATAAATAGTAAATTAATTTATATAATTCAAAAAATTAATAAATAAATAATTATAATAATATAAAATATTTTTTATTAATAAAATTTAAATCAATTAAATAATCTAAGATAATATTGTCAATAAAATTAAATCAATTAAAATAATTTTAATTCAAGATAATATTGTAGTTAGTTGAAGAGAATGTTGAAAATATAATGAAATATCTTTGGTCCTTGATGATGGATGGAGTTACCATGGGAAACATTGGAAGGATCACAAATATCAATTTCAACATTCGAATCAAATAATTTAATTAAAATAGAAGAAATGAGGTGAGCATCAATTTTATCCAAACATAACCACAAGTTTCTCAACATCTTTTTAGCATTGTCCACTGAGTAGAACAATTTGTACTTCTCTACTTGTTTTTCCCTTAGTACCAAACCCAATAGTGCCTTCATTTTCCTATGAAGTGCAACTGAATTCAAGTACTTCTTTCTAGCCCTGGTGTGCTTAGGGTCTACCACCCACCCTACCAGGTTGTCTAACAATTTAGAGTCAGACATCGAGTGTCTCTCCTCCCTAAATTCTATATCTAAATCCTTTATCTCCTTTTGTGCTTCTCGTGAAATTTCTTTGAAATGTGTCCCCATAGAGTCGTGAGCGAAGAGCCTCACCCCCTTTGTCTCGGCTGAGTTCTGTTATCACCACTCCTACTTCTCCGTCTCCATCTTTTCAGCATCTCTGAGTCATGAAGAGGCAATTCTAGATTCCTATGGAGATTCCCCCTACCTGTAAAAGGACACACAAATTGAAACAAACCCCCCTCAACCAGGTCTGAACACTCGCACACAATCTCGTCATAATAACACCAGATAAAACCCTGAAACTTGGACGAAAATCCACGAAGAAAGAAGAAGGTGACTCAAAGTCATCCACAAACTCAATTCCCTCCACCATTGGACAAAAATACACCACCCCAAGATTGCAGACCTACGTGGACCCAACGAATAGAGACTCAACTTCAAACCCCACTCATAAAACTAGACTTGATAACAAAATAAAACTGCCCATGCTAGTCCCTGCCACAAAATCTAATTGAAGCCACCACCAACACTGCTATGCTGAGACAAATCGAGACATCAAGTAACCCTAGACAAATTAATAAAAATACACGACTTCAAGGGGTAATTGATATGCCACGGTTGAGACACACACCCTTTACAACTTAATTTACCACATAGACCCAACTGGACATCAACCAAGACTAGACAAAAGACCAGAGTAGACGAAATCAACTTATAGGTCGAGCACTCGAACCCAAATTGAGATGTTTCGAAGTCCACCACCGAGTGTGACCCAAATGAAAAAGCCACCACTACCTCTGCTCACCAGAAAGAAATAAACCACAAAGTTCCTCTCCACCCTATGCGAAATACCAAATATTTCCACACTAAGATTATTTCCCACCTCACCTTCTCAATTAAGAAGCTCCAAGAGGCTGAGCTCTTACCCTCACTCTCGCTCTCTCTTCACAAACAAACTCGCCATCTCTTCATATCATAACGAAAGACCTCAAAGAAAAATATGAAGCACCCGCCGCGTACTAACAACATTAAATAAAGGACATGACACCCTAAACCCCATCTCATCTACCATAATACCCAATCAAAAGTTGATATTGAATTTATTATATATAAAGAGAAACTAAATTTATTAAGTTATTTTTCAATTATTAAAAAATTATTCCTTAAAAAGAAATTACTATTTATAAATAAATATAATTAATAAATTTAGTAAAACAAATTTATATTATATTTAAATTAAATAAATATATGCTATCAAATTTAAATTTAGAATATTCTCAAAGCAATGAGGCATGACAACATTCGAAATGGAATTTTCACAGCTAACCACCAAGATATTACAAGACACATTATCACATTCGTGATTGAACAAGAAAAAATCAATTATTTTTACACTGAAGGTGTTTTTTTTATTGGTGAGGTTAGGTTAGGTATTGTCTACCTTTTTCATCTTCATTTGGCATTTTTCATTCTGTTGTTTTGACATGGGTCATCTTTAACTTAAGGAAAAAAAAAATTACGCATCTTATTGTAAAATTGACGATTTTGTTAAATAATAATGAAGAAATTATGATGGAAGAACCTATTAGAATTGGAATAATTTCAAATCCTTAGGAAATTGGTGGGCAGGGAGCCACTTGGAAGGAATCTAATTTTTTAAATTTATTAAAAGTAATTTGACCATTTTGCTAAATAAATTTTGCTTATATATATATGAATGTTATAAATTACAATCAAGAACTTATTAGAATTGGAATAATCTCAAATCAAATTGGTGGCCAAGAATCTAATTTTTTAAATTTATTAAAAGGCAATCCAACCTAACAAACTATGTAATACACTACAACTCTTGATAAAGATTTCACCAAGTGGAAAGCACAAATTTATATACAAAAATAAGTGCATATGTATATATGGTTATACAACATGTGTAACTTTTCATTTCTAAAACCATCTTTTTTAATGCATAAATGGATACAACGTCCTGAAAATTTACTTGGACACTCAGAGTGTGTAAACCACATAAATTTGCAATTCCAACAATTTTTTGCTAGACAAATTTTAAATTTAATTTAAAACTGGAATTAATGGCTTCGGTAAAATGACTCCAAATTCTAAAACAAACCCCTTTCTTTTTGTTGATTGTAAAATATCATGGAATCTGATAGCCACTCAAGTGAAAAATGTTCTTTATTTAATATTAACACAAACTGATTTTAGTCATTTCCTCCTCTGTGCAATTACATTTTTTGTGCGCCACTCACCATGAGGAACTATGGTAACATTTCTCCTCATTACCTTGGATATTATAGTTTGGATATAATATGTATGTAAAATTTAACATTATAATATGATGGGGAAAAAATGATTTAACGAGGTGATTTGAGCAACATCGATAAAGCTGACATCTATACGAGACTATTGCAAGCCTGAATAGATTTTCTCCCCTCCATACTCCATACTCCATCATTTAAATTGTTACCTTTTCTTTGTTACAATGTTTTTACAATAACATCATAAGCATGTTTGAATTTTTTCAATATATCTTTACTCATTTAAAAGCAATTGCTAGTTTATAATGATGGAAAACCTAATGACTGATACTTTACAGCGAACCCATTATAAAACCTAATGAGTGATACTTTATGATGAACCCCATGTTGACTTAATGATGTTTCATGCACACTTAGCCAGATGACGAACACCATGATGATTGATCCTGCATTCATTGAGCAAAAAACAATTCAAAGCCGTGATGAATTGAACTTTAGACCACTGTCAGATGACGAACGCCCTAGCGGACTGAAGACAAATGAATTATTATTACGCGACATATACAACTCTATATATTGATGAACTCGCCTGCATCCATCTACATCTACGAAGCTAAGGACCAACAAGAAGAAGCAGTACTATATTACTGGATCGATTGATTGAGTACTGCGCAGAGAGCGGAGCAATGGCGGGATTACCATCAGTGGGCAGGGTAAGTTTGGGGTCACAAGGATTAGATGTATCAGCACAGGGATTAGGCTGCATGGGCATGTCAGCGTTGTATGGCCCTCCAAAGCCCGAGCAAGAAATGATATCTCTTATCCGACATGCCGTCTCGAGAGGTGTTACTTTCCTGGACACGTCGGACGTTTATGGCCCTTTCACCAACGAAATCCTCATTGGAAAGGTAAGGCGTGTGCATGTAGTTCTCTCTTTACTTTTTAGTTGTTATTACTTTTACTTTTTAATTGTTATTACTTTTAATTGTTATTATTTTTAGCGGTAGTTTAATTAGCGGGAGGAATTGCCCGGAAAGGTATGGAAATTTTTGTTATATTTAGAGAAAATCTGGCAATGATTTTTGTAAATGTAAGTTATAATTGTTAAACTTCAAAATTTTAAGTGTATTAGACGTTTTTGATGGCGCTGAATCCATTTCCAATTTTCCACCATCAAAAACACGATTCAAACACTGTCTCTACAAGATTTTTTGAAATTTTTTTTGCCCGGATTCGGGCTACTTTTGACTGTCATGCTTCCACAATTTTTGTTTTTATCTATTATAACACAGCAATGTTAACTTTTCTACCTAAGCATTATTACTATGACTTACACATTGTTTGATGCATTCAAACCTTACAATTACATAAGCATTTCTACTTTGTTATATTTATGGCTTGATATATGTTTTATAGTCGCACTCACACATACCTACTTACCTTCCTCGTGATCCTGACTTCAATGATTCAAGTTACATTATACCTTAATCATATGTAAATGAAAAGGACATAACCCACGGGCTATGGAAATAGATTATTCGTTGACCATGCAAATATATGTTTGTATGCAAATGTTGATAATGGAATGTTTATTACATATCCCGAGAGATCGGGATTGATCATCTGTCTGGCCATCGTATTCTCGGGCCAGGTGTAAGCATCCTCCATCGTCCATTTGGAAAGATGTGAGGCAGATGGCAAACTTGCCATGTGCGTCCTGTACATTGAAGTTTACAGCCCTGACTCCTCGGCCTTGTTGTTTTTCGCGCCAGAAAACCTCCATGGTAAACCGGCAATCGAACGGTTGACAAATCTTTTTGCAGATCAAGGGTTCACAATAAGCCACAAACCGGTAACCATCTGGAGGGTTTATAACTTGTCTACACTTTCGGGTTTCCATAATGTTTATTCCATTTCCTCTGCCTCGTTCCAGCTCTGTGGCCTCATGGTGCTCCGCCGCATCGGTCTTTTGTCTCAGGCATGCAGATCTGGCCACTATTCATCTTCATTGCTATTTGAAGGTAAGGTACCCATGTTACAGAACCCAGGTGCAGCTTGGATATGGTTATTGTTTTATTTCTCTGCTCTGGATTCCTTCACAGTTTGATACCATGTTTACATGGTGCTAACATCGTTGCAGTTTTTGTGCAGGTATGGAACCTTCCACCATAAGGGACAAGGGTTCCTCTTTCAGTCGTCTTTCTCACTGACAGGTAAGCATCAACCCCACTTTCCACAACTATACATACAAGTTCTATGTACTCAGGGTCTAAGTTGTGTTCGTCCGCTTGATAGGGGTTCTGACAGTGAGTCTCAAATCTGTTCCCTGCACAAGCTCAGGGTCTCTTGAAGGCATGTAGAGTTAGCTTTTTGTGTATTAAAACCCTTCGCTAGGAATTCCGATGGTTGTATTACTGTGGCTCATGAATGATTTACAACTCTGTCTCAGACTAAGTACTGGCATTTTATTCTTTTTGAAACACAGTCTATTATTATTTCTTGAGCTCAGCTTCGACTCGAATGGTTGATTAATCGTTGTTGTTTATAGACAAAGTGACTTTACGACCATCTAGTCATTTCTTTCAATAAACCGTGCAATTTGCTTTTCAATGATCAATATATATATTTCCAGGTATTTTTATTGAATGTTTGAGTTTTTACCATAGTTCAGATGAATGAACCTATGGCCATTCGACTCCGGCTTGGTTACCTCCACTGGCTGAGCGTAAGCTCCCGCTGCAATGGTTACCAGGTCAGGGTTTCACCGGCTATAATCCGCCTGAGAGTGCATGTAACCCTGGTTACCCTACTCTGTCCTCGGCATCCATGCTTATGTTATACAGGAATGATGCATGTTTTATTTCAGCGTTTACATAGTATGATTAAAGTAATATGAAGTCGTTATAGTGCATTCTGGTTTAAATACCCCCGTTGAGGTTCTCCTCACGGCCTTGCGTTAGGGTTTCTATGTTTAACACCTTTATTTATTTGTGCGTATAATGTATTACAGTGCGGAGGATAACTCCAGTTCGACATTGCTATGTTTGTAAATGTATATGCTTTAATATATAGATAGACTACAGTTCCTTTTCAATGCGGAACATATGTGTCCATTATATCTTTAAATGTTGTTGTATAAATGTTTCTTGGTTCGGTTCTTGAACACGTCTTAGGGTTTTTCAGAAATCTTTACAGTGTTGTATACTTTCGTTTAATGATGAGGCCTGTACGTTTGGTTTAGATTCTTATTGCTAATGGTTGCAAAGCATTTGGAATGGAATGCGTTTCCTTATCGCAGGTCTATCCCTGCATTCTCTGTTATAATACAAAAGGCTGTTATAATACAAAAGGTATTGTTTTTCCTTATTCTCAGTTATAAAAGAGTAGCTAGTATCGGTCTCTGTTTAAGTTATAGAGTTACTCTTTTTTATTTATTTTCAGGAAAGGAACAACTAATATTAGTCTCTATCCGAGTTATAGAATTGATCCTTCTTTATCATTTATTCTCAAGAAAAGAACAACTAATATTAGTCTCTGTCCGAGTTAAAGAAATTAATATTCTTTACCTTCTATACTCAAGAAAGAACAGCTAATAACCATCTCTGTCGGAGTCATAGATATTACTCTTCTTATCATATATTTCAAGAAAATAGCAGTTATTATCAGTGGTTTTCCTTCAACACAGAATAATAGCATAAATGTTTCTAGTAGATGTATGTATTGTGAGCCATACCTGCTCTTCCGCAACCTACTTGTAATTGCTTGCCAAACCTCCCGACCGTAGGAAGACTTCTCTTTGATCTTCCACCCCCAAGCACTTGCAGGTCCTACTCGACCGCAATAACACTGGACTCGCCAGTAAACGCTATCTGATCCTAACCAGACTTAGCGTGCATAGGAAATTCTTTTCCTCTTATGCCATCTGATCCTAACCAGACATAGCATCCAAAAGAAAAATGTTTTTCTTTTTCCTGCCTTGCCATCTGATCCCCAACCAGACTTGGCAATACCCCTTTTTCCTCTGGGGTCTCAACTACCTCAAGGTAGTTAGGGTTCCAGCATAACTGACTCATCAGTTACTTAACCAAGATTAATCATAACTCAGTTCCAATAATGTCAACATAATTATTTTTCATTAACACAAAATTAATAACGAGAATGTATATATATATAATTTCAAATAAAGTCTCTTGTTCAATAATTACTTTTATCATTTACCAACATTACTTTTCACAGGGGATATTACATCTCCCCCTCCTGAAAGTCTACATCGTCCCGATGTTGCTGTTTACCCAAAAACAGTCTGGGATAAGCATCCCGCATCATTTGTTCATCTTCCCAAGTGGCCTCTTCAGGCCCAAAGTGCTGCCACTGCACTTTAACCTGGCTGATGACCTTTTTCCGCAGCTCGACTCTTCTCTGATCTAATATGTTCACTGGTTCGACCAGGAACTCTCCTTTCGGTTCCACTTGAAACACATACCAATTAAATCAGTTGTTTACTAATATTTATTTCAGTTTATAGCTTTATGACAGTTTTTCCTCACCTGAATGTCCTGCCAACTTATTACATGTCTAGGGTCATACACATATCTCTTTAAAACCGATACATGGAAGACATTATGAACCCGGATATGGCTGGGTAGGGCGAGCTGATAGGCTACAAGCCCCACTCGTGCCAGAATTTGGAATGGTCCACAAAAACGTGGTGCCAATTTGGCACAGGCATTCCATTGGAGGGTACTCTTCCTGGGTCGAACTCTGATGTATACATGTTCACCCACTTGATACTCTTTAAAGGTTCTCTTCCGGTCTGCAAAATTCTTCTGCCTATCTTGTGCCATCTATAAATTAGCTCGAACCTTTTTCACCATGACCTCCATCTCTTCCAACATTTCAGGTCCTAACAAGAATTTGTCCTCCGGTCCACCCCAACTGGAGGGTGTGCAGCACTTCCGGCCGTAAAGTACTTCGAATGGTCTCATCTTCAAGGACGAGTGATAGCCATTATTATAGGCGAATTCCACTAGGTGTAGATACTCCTCCCATTGTGTAGGCTGCTGCATCACATAAGTTCTCAACATGTCCTCCAACACTTGATTCACTCGCTCAGTCTGTCCGTCAGTTTGCGGATGATAGGCGGTGCTGAAACTCAACTGAGTTCCTAGACCTTCAAATAAGGTCCTCCAAAAAGCTGAAGTGAACTTAACATCACGATCATATATTATTACTTTCGGCAGCCCATGTAGTTTAAACATATTTTGCATAAAAATGTTTGCGATTTGAGCTGCACGATAAGTGGATTGAACCGGTATAAAGTGAGCTGACTTACTGAGTTTATCCACTACTACCATTATTGAATCATTATTCCTTTTGGATTTCGCCAAACCGGTAATAAAGTCCATGGTTATGGTCTCCCATTTCCATTCTGGTATGGGTATTGGCTGTAGCAGTCCTGCAGGATGCTGATGTTCAGCTTTCACTTGCTGACACTCCAAACAGCGCGCCAGGTATTCTACAACATCCTTCTTCATGCCTGGCCAATAATACTCCTTCTTTAGTGAGGTGATTAATTTCTGGTAACCAGGATGTCCTGCATAAGGAATTCTATGTTTTTCATCCAAAATCTTCTCTTTAATACTGGTTTGATTGGGTACATAAATCTTCTTTTGAAAAAACAACAAGTCGGCTGCATTCAAGGTATAACCTTGTTGTATGGAACGGGCATCTGAATTCTGCACCAAATGCTTCTTTTGCAAATAACTCTGATCTTGCGTCGACGCTACCTCAATCTCTTGGTCAAGAGTGGACCATCCTTGACTGATACCAATCTCATAAATGCAATGCACTTTTCGACTTAGTGCATCAGCTACTCTGTTCTCCTTTCCCTTTAGGTGCTTAATTTCGAAATCAAAATTTCCCAGAAAGTCCACCCATCTTGCTTGTCTTGCATTTAAAGTGGGTTGACTAAAGTAACTAGTCAAATTGTGGTGATCCGTCATTAACAGAAACTTTCTCCCTACTAAATAATGGCGCCACATTTTCAGAGCATGGATCACAGCAGTTAATTCCAGGTCATAGGCAGAATATTTCTGCTCATGCTCTTTTAACTTCCTGGATTCATAGGCAATCACTTTGCCTTCCTGCATTAATACTCCGCCCACGCCCTCCTTACTGGCATCTGTGTAGACTACATATTCCTTTTCGGGATCTGCCACACATAGCACAGGTGCTGTGGTAAGTAAATGCTTGAGCTGTTCGAAGCTTCGCTGACACTCCGTTGTCCACTTAAACACTTTTCCCTTCTTTTGCAAGGAGATAATGGGGAAGGCAACTCTAGAAAAACCTTCTACAAACCGTCGATAATATCCAGCCAGCCCCATGAAAGATCGAATGTCTGCTACATCCTTGGGTGTAGGCCAATCCATTATAGTTTTAATATTTTCAGGGTCTACGGCTATACCTTCCTTTGTAATAATG
>APFE030496396.1:131337-191691 GCA_000404065.3 Pinus taeda
TTACTAATATTTATTTCAGTTTACAACTTTATGACAGTTTTTCCTCACCTGAATGTCCTGCCAACTTATTACATGTCTAGGGTCATACACATATCTCTTTAAAACCGATACATGGAAGACATTATGAACCCGAATATGGCTGGGTAGGGCGAGCTGATAGGGTACAGGCCCCACTCGTGCCAGAATTTGGAATGGTCCACAAAAATGTGGTGCCAATTTGGCACAGGCATTCCATTGGAGGGTACTCTTCCTGGGTCGAACTCTGATGTATACATGTTCACCCACTTGATACTCTTTAAAGGTTCTCTTCTGGTCTGCAAAATTATTCTGCCTATCTTGTGCCATCTTTAATTTAGCTCAAACCTTTTTCACCATGACCTCCATCTCTTCCAACATTTCAGGTCCTAACAAGAATTTGTCCTCCGGTCCACCCCAACTGGAGGGTGTGCGGCACTTCCGGCCATAAAGTACTTCGAATGGGCTCATCTTCAAGGACTAGTGATAGCCATTATTATAGGTGAATTCCACTAGGTGTAGATACTCCTCCCATCGTGTAGGCTGCTGCATCACATAAGTTCTCAACATGTCCTCCAACACTTGATTCACTCGCTCAGTCTGTCCGTCAGTTTGCGGATGATAGGCGGTGCTGAAACTCAACTGAGTTCCTAGACCTTCAAATAAGGTCCTCCAAAAAGCTGAAGTGAACTTAACATCACGATCAGATATTATTACTTTCGGCAGCCCATGTAGTTTAAATATATTTTGCATAAAAATGTTTGCAATTTGAGCTGCATGATAAGTGGATTGAACCAGTATAAAGTGAGCTGACTTACTGAGTTTATCCAGTACTACCATTATCGAATCATTATTCCTTTTGGATTTCGGCAAACCGGTAATAAAGTCCATGGTTATGGTCTCCCATTTCCATTCTGGTATGGGTATTGGCTGTAGCAGTCCTGCAGGATGCTGATGTTCAGCTTTCACTTGCTGACACTCCAAACAGCGCGCCAGGTATTCTACAACATCCTTCTTCATGCTTGGCCAATAATGCTCCTTCTTTAGTGAGGTGATTAATTTCTGGTAACCAGGATGTCCTGCATATTCTATGTTTTTCATCCAAAATCTTCTCTTTAATACTGGTCTAATTGGGTACATAAATCTTCTTTTGAAAACATAACAAGTCGGCTGCATTCAAGGTATAACCTTGTTGTATGGAACGGGCATCTGAATTCTGCACCAAATGCTTCTTTTGCAAATAACTCTGATCTTGCGTCGACGCCACCTCAATCTCTTGGTCAAGAGTGGACCATCCTTGACTGATACCAATCTCATAAATGCAATGCACTTTTCGACTTAGTGCATCAGCTACTCTATTCTCCTTTCCCTTTAGGTGCTTAATTTCGAAATCGAAATTTCCCAGAAAGTCCACCCATCTTGCTTGTCTTGCATTTAAAGTGGGTTGACTAAAGTAACTAGTCAAACTGTGGTGATCTGTCATTAACAGAAACTTTCTCCCTACTAAATAATGGCGCCACATTTTCAGAGCATGGATCACAGCAGTTAATTCCAAGTCATAGGCAGAATATTTTCTACTCATGCTCTTTCAACTTCTTGGATTCATAGGCAATCACTTTGCCTTCCTGCATTAATACTTCGCCCACGCCCTCCTTACTGGCATCTGTGCAGACTACATATTCCTTTTCGGGATCTGCCACACATAGCACAGGTGCTGTGGTAAGTAAATGCTTGAGCTGTTCGAAGCTCCGCTGACACTCCGCTGTCCACTTAAACACTTTTCCCTTCTTTTGCAAGGAGGTAAAGGGGAAGGCAACTCTAGAAAAACCTTCTACAAACCGTCGATAATATCCAGCCAGCCCCATGAAAGATCGAATGTCTGCTACATCCTTGGGTGTAGGCCAATCCATTATAGTTTTAATCTTTTCAGGGTCTACGGCTATACCTTCCTTTGTAATAATGTGACCCAAATACTGGATCTGTTCTTTATAGAAATCACATTTGCTGAATTTTCCATATAATGATGCTCCCGCAAAGTCTGTAACACTATCCTTAGATGTTCCTCATGCTCTTTCCTATTCCGGGAGTAGATAAGTATATCATCAATAAAGATCAATACAAATTTGTCTAAGTATTGATGAAATACACTATTCATTAAACACATAAACGTTGCAGGCGCATTAGTTAACCCAAAAGGCAGTACCACAAACTCGTAATGTCCATAACGAGTACGAAAAGCGGTCTTGGCTATGTCTTCATCTTTTATTCTAATCTGGTGGTATCCTGATCTCAAGTCGATCTTAGAGAAGATGGTCGCCCCCTTCACCTGATCAAACAGCTCGTCAATGCGGGGTAGTGGATATTTGTTTTTAACTGTTAGCTTATTCAACTGTCTATAGTCAATGCACATTCGCAGAGTCCCATCCTTCTTCCTCAAAAACAGTACAGAAGATCCCCAAGGAGAGACACTGGGGCGGATGTACTTCTTTTCCAGCAGCTCTTGTAGCTGCATTTTTAACTCAGTTAACTCCGGCACACTCATCCGATAAGGTGCTCGGGATACTGGGGCTGCTCCGGTACCAGCTCAATGGTGAAGTCCAGATCCCTTCTGGGTGGCAGCCCTGGAATCTCTTCAGGAAATACATCTGCAAATTCTTGCACTACTGGTATATCTTTAACAGTTGCAACCTTATCCACAGAATCTGCAAACCCCACTTGCACTGCATAAATCTGGCATTTATTCCGGATACACTTAACCAGCTGAGAGGCTGTGATCGACCGAATCTGCACTAGTTTCTGAATGCCTTGAATTTCTTTTCCCACACCCAGCTCATCTCTGTAAGAAACTGTTTTTGTTTTACAATTAATTACAGACCACCGTCGTTCCAACCAGTCCATTCCTATCAGCACGTCATAGGAACCAAGAGGGAGTACATTTAACTCAGTTGTTATGGTTTGGCCAGCTAACCTTAATGGGCAATTGCTGACTTTGGTTAATACTCTTCTTTTGGTCCCAATGGCCAGATGTACTAACCATGGGCTTTTAAATTTAGTAGTTTGCAAACCACAGCTTTCTACCACTTTAGGACTTATATAGCTTAAAGTAGCTCCTGGGTCTACTAAAACAGAAACAGCGCGATCAAAGATCTTACCTTCGAACTCTATCATCGTTGGCTGGTAATCAGCTTGTCGATCCTCCAGTGCTGCGTTTATTCTGGGCATGGATCGAGCCACATCTCCTACTGTTGAGGCTTCGTAAATCTGGGACAACTGATCGATGTCCTTCCGATGAGGGCAGTTCCTGATATAATGGGGTCCGCCACAACCCCAACACTGAATAGGTGGCCGAGCTGTGCTTTCATTGTCCAATCTAACTTGCTGTTCACTGTATTTAGATTCTACAGGAGGTTTGAATCTACTCTGAGTTTTTGCTGGATTTTTAGTGCTGGCTCCTTTCGAAAATCCTTTCTAAAATCTGCTGCGTGCTCCCATACTACCCATGGGCATTTTACTACCTCGCTTGTCTGTCCAACGCTTTCCGGGATTTTCTCCTTTTGATTTGTTCTGCTGATAACACAGTCTTGCTTTTCGTATTGCTTCATCCATGGTTTTCGGATTATTGAACTCTATCCTTTCTCGCATTGTCAGAGGTAGGCTACTAACAAATCTTTGTACTTTAGCCTTCTCTTCACGAATATAGGGCACGTAGTGAAGAAAGGATGTGAACTTGGTTACAAACTCATCAATGGTCTGCTGTCCCAGCCGCAGATCGTGAAATTCACGTGCATTTTCATCATAAAAACGTTCTGTCAGGTACTTCTCTTTAAAATATCCTTGAAACTTTTCCCATGTCACATCCTGTTCACTTATTCCTCGCACCATCTTGACCTCTTCCCACCATAGCGTGGCTTTGGCTTGCAACTGGAATATAGCCAGCCTTGCCTTCAGATGATGATCGTATTCGTATACCTGAAAATACTTATTCATATTAATCAGCCATGCCTCTGCAGCCTCTTTAGATTCTCCGTCAAAATGAGGTGGTTTAATCTTCCTGAATTCTCCGTGTAATTCCATCCGGGGTCTTTTGGGAGTCTGATATTCAGAAGCGTTAACAGACTTCTCTCCTTTCGTCTCTCCTCTGTCCTCTTCTTCCTCCTTTTCAGTATGATAGCTCTGTTCATCTGATATTTGTGCTTGCTCCAGCCTCAAATGTGACTGCTGCTGATGTTGTTTATCAGACAAGCTTTTCAGGATCCTCTCCTGTTCAACATTCAATCTTGCGTTATCCGCACACAACTGAGCCATTTCATCCTTTATCTCCTGCAAAGTCCTCAATAGTGTTGAGTCAGTAGTGCGACCTGCTACTCCCAGCTGTACCCAGAACTTAGAATTCTGTTGAGGTTGTTCCATGTTATCTGGAGGTTCCGGATTCCCATAAGGAGCACTGTTTGCTCTTCACATTCTGCTACTACCTGCTCCAGAACATCTCATTAAACAGATTTAATTTATCTTGGTGTATTGCTAAACTGTTACCATAATACTGCTTATATTCATGTTGCTGTAATCTCAAAATTTTCCCAAAGGTCACAGAATTGTAAACCTTGGGCTCTGATACCAATTTGTCATGCTTCCACAATTTTTTTTATTTATCTATTATAACACAACAATGTTAACTTTTCTACCTAAGCATTATTACTATGACTTACACATTGTTTGATGCATTCAAACCTTATAATTACATAAGCATTGCTACATTGTTATATTTATGGCTTGATATATGTTTTATAGTCGCACTCACACATACCTACTTACCTTCCTCATGATCCTGACTTCAATGATTCAAGTTACATTATACCTTAATCATATGTAAATGAAAAGGACATAACCCACGGGCTATGGAAATAGATTATTCGTTCACCACGCAAATATATGTTTGTATGCAAATGTTGATAATGGAATGTTTATTACATATCCCGAGAGATTGGGAATTGATCATCTGTCCGGCCATCGTATTCTCGGACCAGGTGTAAGCATCCTCCATCGTCCATTTGGAAAGATGTGAGGCAGATGGCAAACTTGCCATGTGCGTCCTGTACATTGCAGTTTACGGCCCTAACTCCTCGGCCTTGTTGCTTTTCATGCCAGAAAACCTCCATGGTAAACCGGCAATCGAACGGTTGAAAAATCTTTCTGCAGATCAAGGGTTCACAATAAGCCACGAACCGGTAACCATCTGGAGGGTTTATAACTTGTCTACACTTTCGAGTTGCCATAATGTTTATTCCATTTCCTCCGCCTCGTTCCAGCTCTGTAGCCTCATGGTGCTCCGCCGCATCGGTCTTTTGTCTCAGGCATGCAGATCTGGCCACTATTCATCTTCATTGCTGTTTGAAGGTAAGGTACCCATGTTACAGAACCCAGGTGCAGCTCGGATATGGTTATTGTTTTATTTCTCTGCTCTGGATTCCTTCACAGTTTGATACCAGGTTTACATGGTGCTAACATCGTTGTAGTTTTTGTGCAGGTATGGAACCTTCCACCATAAGGGACAAGGGTTCCTCTTTCAGTCGTCTTTCTCACCGACAGGTAAGCATCAACCCCACTTTCCGCAACTATACATACAGGTTCTATGTAGTCAGGGTCTAAGTTGTGTTCGTCCGCTTGACAGGGGTTCTGACAGTGAGTCTCAAATCTGTTCCCTGCACAAGCTCAGGGTCTCTTGAAGGTGTGTAGAGTTAGCTTTTTGTGTACTAAAACCCTTCGCTAGGAATTCCGATGGTTGTATTATTGTGGCTCATGAATGATTTACAGCTCTGTCTCAGACTAAGTACTGGCATTTTATTCTTTTTGAAACACAGTCTATTATTATTTCTTGAGCTCGGCTTCGGCTCGAATGGTTGATTAATCGTTGTTGTTTATAGACAAAGTGACTTTACGACTGTTTGGTCATTTGTTTCAATAAACCATGCAATTTGCTTTTCAATGATCAATATATATATTTCCAGGTCTTTTTATTGAATGTTTGAGTTTTTACCACAGTTCAGATGAATGAACCTATGGCCATTCGACTCCGTCTTGGTTACCTCCACTAGCTGAGCGTAAGCTCCCGCTGCAATGGTTACGAGGTCAAGGTTTCACCGGCTATAATCCGCTTGAGAATGCATGTAACCCTGGTTACCCTACTCTGTCCTCGGCGTCCATGCTTATGTTATACAAGAATGATGCATGTTTTATTTCAGCGTTTACATAGTATGATTAAAGTAATATGAAGTCGTTATAGTGCATTCTGGTTTAAATACCCCCGTTGAGGTTCTCCTCACAGCCTTGCGCTAGGGTTTCTATGTTTAACACCTTTATTTATTTGTGCGTATAATGTATTACAGTGCGGAGGATAACTCCAGTTCGACATTGCTATGTTTGTAAATGTATATGCTTTAATATACAGATAGACTACAGTTCCTTTTCAATGCGGAACATATGTGTTCATTATATCTTTAAATGTTGCTGTATAAATGTTTCTTGGTTCGGTTCTTGAACGCGTCTTAGGGTTTTTCAGAAATCTTTACAGTGCTGTATACTTTCGTTTAATGATGAGGCCTGTACGTTTGGTTTAGATTCTTATTGCTAATGGTTGCAAAGCATTTGGAATGGAATACGTTTCCTTATCGCTGGTCTATCCCCGCATTCTCTGTTATAATACAAAAGGTATTGTTTTTCCTTATTCTCAGCTATAAAAGAGTAGCTAGTATCGATCTCTGTTTAAGTTATAGAGTTACTATTTTTTATTTATTTTCAGGAAAGGAACAGCGAATATTAGTCTCTATACGAGTTATAGAATTTATCCTTCTTTATCATTTATTCTCAAGAATAGAACAGCTAATATTAGTCTTTGTCCGATTTAAAGAAATTAATATTCTTTACCTTCTATACTCAAGAAAGAACAACTAATAACCATCTCTATCCAAGTCATAGATATTACTCTTCTTAACATATATTTCAAGAAAATAGCAGTTATTATCAGTGGTTTTCCTTCAACACAGAATAATAATAGAAATGTTTCTAGTAGATGTATGCATTGTGAGCCATACCTGCTCTTCCGCAACCTACTTGTAATTGCTTGCCAAACCTCCCGACCGTAGGAAGATTCTCTTTGATCTTCCACCCCCAAGCACTTGCAGGTCCTACTCGACCGCAATAACACTGGACTCGCCAGTAAACGCTATCTGATCCTAACCAGACTTAGCGTGCACAGGAAATTCTTTTCCTCTTATGCCATCTGATCCTAACCAAACATAGCATCCAAAAGAAAAACGTTTTTCTTTTTTCCTCCCTTGCCATCTGATTCCCCCAACCAGACTTGGCAATTCCCCTTTTTCCTCTAGGGTCTCAACTACCTCAAGGTAGTTAGGGTTCCAGCATAACTGACTCATCAGTTACTTAACCAAGATTAATCATAACTCAGTTCCAATAATGTCAACACACTTATTTTTCATTAACACAAAATTAATAACTAGAATATATATATATAATTTCAATTAAAGTCTCTTGTTCAATAATTACTTTTATCATTTACCAACATTACTTTTCACAGGGGATATTACATTGACCATCCACACAATTCATCCGCCTTGTTAGACGACTCCTTACTTTTTTTCTAGGTTAGGAGGTTGAGATTATATCACGGTTATATTTAATAATAATATTTTAATGATGGTGTTTAAGGATAATATTTTAATAAGGTTAAGAATTGATAATATTTAAGAGTGTTTTAACCATTACATTAGAAATGATATTTCTAAAAATAATAATATTCTAACAAGGTCAGGTATTGAATTAATAACATTCTAACAAGTACAGGTATTGAACTAATAACTTTTAGGAATATTTAACAATGCACCTAATCACACCCAATAAACACCTTGTAATTGCTATTACCAATTTTCATCCCCCATTGGTAATAAACTGTAATTTAATGGTTTACAGGTCATTAAAGGAATTAGAGAGAAAGTCCAATTAGCCACAAAGTTTGGATCCAGTTTTGTCGACGGAAAACTAAAGATTCGAGGATACCCTGCATATGTTCGTGCCTGCTGCGAAGCAAGCTTGAAGCGACTTGAAGTGGATTGCATTGATCTTTATTACCAACATCTTATTGACATTAAAGTTCCCATTGAAGTTACAGTATGTACTATTGCAACAGGCCTTGGTTTAGTTCTTGAATGATGTTGGATGTTGCAATAAGTATTTCTAGTTTACTATTTCATTTACTTATGTCTGTGCATCTGTAACTTACATTAACGTTAAAAAGAGTTGGATGTATTGCTTTGTCTATGCATATGTGACAGATGGGAGAGCTGAAGAAATTAGTAGAAGAAGGGAAAATAAAATACATCGGACTTTCAGAGGCCTCTGCATCGACAATTAGAAGGGCTCATGTTGTTCATCCTATAACAGCAGTTCAGATAGAGTGGTCTTTGTGGACCAGGGTATAACATAGAGTGGTCTTTGTAGACTAGGGATGTAGAAGAGGAAATTATTCCCACCTGCAGGTATGGTCAGTTGTGGTCATGTTAGGATTTGCCATATTGTTACCAGCATTGTAATATGAATCACTAACTAAGATATTAAAATTCTAATCGCAGGGAACTTGGTATTGGAATTGTGCCATACAGCCCTCTCGGGCGGGGTTTCTTTACTTCTGGAGCAAAGTCAGTTGAAAATTTAACCAATGATGACTTTAGAAAGGTATACTTGTGATTATGTATATTTTAAATTTAGTATTTAAAAAAAATATTAATAATTAGGAAAAACTATATTGTTTTGAAAGAAAAAGTTAACGTTGTAAATCTGGTTGGATATGAAGTTGCAGTAAATTCATTTATTTATATAAACAAAATTAATTAAAATAGCGTTTATAAAAATTTGGCTATTAGTTCATTTTCATAACACTATAGAGTTGTAAAAAGAGCTTCTGCATCAATCACATAAAAAGATCATTGTCGACGCGTTTCGAACCAACCAGTGTGGTTCATCGTGTGGTTCATCGTCAGGATAAATCCAAGCCAGGGAAAGTTGATTTGCGGATTAATAGAATTTCTATTAATCCATTGATGAAACTACATTTTATTGTTTCGTTGGAGGGTTTTTTGAATTTTATAAAGTATTGATGTTTTGTACAGACAATTCCAAGGCTTACAGTTGAGAATTTTGAAAAGAACAAGGCGACATTGCAAAAAATAGCTGAAATAGCTTCCAGGAAGGGATGCTCCGCCAGTCAACTTTCCCTGGCTTGGATTCATCATCAGGGAAATGACGTTTCACCAATTCCTGGAACCACTAAAGTGAAGAATTTAGAAGAAAATATTGGTGCGCTTTCTGTGAAGATCACACCTGATGAGATGAAGGAAATAGAAATATATTATCCAATTATGGATTCTCAGGAAATCGACTTGCTGCTGATTACCAGGATTTCACGTGGATGAACTCAGAAACACCTCCTTTCTCTTCATGGAAGGATGCCGTCTCATAATTTTTAACATCGTTTTCTGCGAACAAAGCGAAATCGTCATTTTCCTTGTCTGTTGCAAATATCTTAAGAAGTTGAGTGAGTGTATTGTAAGCGTCAACCTTACTGTAAGTGCTTTTTTCCCATTTATTTAATAAATAAGTATTCGTTACATATTGATTTCGATGGAGACATCATGGAAACAAGCTTCTCGTCAATATCGGTATTAGAGATTTAATATTTGATAAATATTTTCATTTTGAAAATAAGGCGAAGAGTGAAGAGTATAAGATTGGATGTGTATACTTTCTTTAATTTTATTATCAAATAATTTAGTTATTATGATGGGATTAAAATGTATCATAGATAAGATATTTCTAGTTGATATATTTATTGTTAATTGATGTTGATTGTTTTATGCCGTGTTTTATAGTTAATTATGGATAAGATGATGTTAAGTTAGTATGGATAAATTTTGGTTTAATTAATTTTTAGTCTATTTTTTAAAATAAATTGTTAATTTTTTTGGTAGTTGGAAAAATGGTTGAATAAATATTTTTTTTTTATATTTATTTTGAGTTTATAATATGTAGGTTGATTTTCTTAGAATGTTTTTTTAGATTGTGGATCTTATGAGCAGAGATATTTAAAGGTGAAGAAACTAAGGATGATAAAATATTAATAAATAAATAAACTTTTTCTTTTTGGGAGTTGGAAAAATGGTTGAATAATATATCTTTTTCTATATTTATTTTGTGTTTATAATATGTATATTGATTTTTTTAGAATGTTATTTTTAGATTGTGCACCTTATGACAAAGGAATTGAAAGGTTACGAAACTAATGATGTTAAAATATTAATAAATATTTTTTTTAGACAAATATTTTTACAATGAATAATTACTTTTGCAAAAAACACAATAAAAGTATTGATTTTTTTTTTGAATACTATTATCATTAGAAACTAAAATTTACATTGTGTAGCATAGATCCTCAAGTTAGCTCTTATCAGGGAGACTTAACCATACCAAAAAATACACTCTCCATAAAGAGGACAGAGATACATTAGTTTTAACATGGACAAAAAGAAACTAACTAGGATAGAGAAATTGGTGTAAATAGCCATTTACAAAGCTAACTATATATAATATATATATATATATTATATATATATATGAAATCCATGTCCAAGATCATAACATATCTAAACCGAAGGATTTGTATCTAAAGTTGGGATTTGAATGGGTGCATTTTATTTCTCTGGAGTGCCACCAGCTATTGGAGGAATACCTAGGTGTCGTTGAATCCTTTCCATTCTCTTTTCCATATGCCTCTGATGCTTGTGAAAGTGTTCAAGAGAGTGCATGATATCCATACATTTCTTCTTTGAGTCGAGTCCAAGAGCATCCAACACAAGAAAAAATTCATCTACCAATATAATTCTATAGTCTACATGTATTGATTGAGCATTCCCCTTGTGTGTCCTATATCTGGTATCCAATTAGTCCATTCAATCAACAAATTTATGTTTGAGAGAGTAGTCCTATGACATGGTGCTTCTCCCTTAGATTAGAAGAGTCCTTCTTGAACTTTCACTGGAGCAAGCTACCAATACCTGATGCATATGAGTGTGGCATCTATGGGCTAGATCTTGATAATAAGTGACCCCTCTTCAAACCTGAGCATGCTGGCATGGCATGGTGATTGGTCATGCCAAAAAAAGGAATCCAGAAAATAGCTAATCTCAACCTTGTTTGTGAGAGTTGCAAAGGTACAACCCGAAAACAACTCCACCCATGAACCAAACCTCTAAATTTCCTGGGATTGAGAAAGGTAATATACAATCCCACCACCCCCAGAATTACAGTCCAACATACACCACTCATAAAGATAGTAGAACAACTACAAAGCCACCTTTTAACAGAAGAAAATCCTTCAGGCCAACAAGTATTCAACTCTAGTTACAGAGAGGGTGAGTTAATAGCACTAAAATAAAACAACAAATAGGATAGGAAGATGAGAGAACTACCCTAAATATTGCTCAAAGATAGAAATAGAAGGCCTTGAAAATGAATAACAACAGAGTAACTTACTAGTCATGAGTTCACCATCCAAAACAACCCATCACCAATACAGGAACACCAAAATGCAAGCGCATCACTGAGTATGAGAGAACCTCTAGGAAAGAAGTGAAACAAAATGGGTCTAATAGGGTGGAAGACCACGGTGAAAATCTTAAACCAAAACCGAGGGAATGGGCATGGAAAATCACTTAGGGATTTGTCAAATAGTGAGAGAGGAAATCTCAACTTGGAATAACTAGCATGAAAAAGAAAGGATAGAAAAAGAAACAACCACCACTTTTGTTTAGACACCACACAAGGGCCCCTGAAGTCAATCCAAATTAACTTAAAAAAGGGAAAGCAAGGGAGAAACATGCCAATACTAGGTAGCCAACGCAACTAAACTAACTGGAAGAGGATGCCATATGTATGAAAAAACATATCATTTTAAATTCCCTCACTTGTTGCCAGTTTAAACACCCTGATCGCTAGCATGGTGGATGAAACCTCCACCGCTTGCTTCCCTTTGTATGTAGCCAAGCCTCCAACATTCCACTTCTAAAAAGTTAATAACGAGAGAAATTATTACGTCTCCTTCCATCTCATGAATACACCATCTTCTCTCACCATTCGTGGCATGTTGTCTTCACCTTCCCCTAAAGGATAATAAATCTCAATCTATATCCATTATACGCATATGATGTGTGCATTAAAATTCACTAAGGATGGGTTCAATGTCTCCAAGCTCATTTTCCAAGTGGGGCAGTGGTTTCACGCCCCACCCACCTCACCCCACCACCTCTGCAATGTTTTCACCCCATCCATGGCTCTATAGTTCTCGTGAGGTAATTACCAATAAATCCCTTCAAAGGAAAATCTAGTAAGAGATTCCAACTTGAAGTCAACTTGGAAGAGGATTCTAGACATCTATGGTTCACTTGTAGGAATGCAATTTTGTTCTTAGTTCCCCATGCATGGCTAGAATTAGAGAAATAATACAAGAGATGAAGGAGGACACATGTTCCAAAAGGGGTTCCAATTTCCAACTTGGTGAATCCTTATGAATGTGGGATCCATTTTTTAGTTTCTAGAGAGTACTTATAATGATTAGGGAGTGAACTTCCACCAAAATCTTAGAAAATCCTTGCATATGGACATATTCTAACCCCATATAAATACCCATTAGTAATGTGGAATTACTTTTTCTAATACGAATTATACCAGAATAAATGAACACAAGCAAACCATTGTGGTCTCAAATTATACCTCCATATCTTGTAGGTCTTAGATTTCCCTTGGTTGCACCATCAAAGTTCAACTTCAAAAGATGGGGTGAGGGGATTGCAATTTAACAAGGATCGAAGCCTGGTTAGAGGAGAAATAGGAAGGCTACATCCCCTTAGGAGGAAAGGGTAACCACCCCTTCAAAAGCCTTGCTTCCGTGATGGATGCTTGCCAATCATAAGGAGACCAAGATAGAGCTAAAATAGATTTCTTAATTTGTCTCACTATGGAGTATCAGGTGGAGTCTAGAGAAATATACTTCGCTTTGAATATTATTTCTTTACATTCTTTCCAAAATCCCAAAAGGATGAATCTAATGAATATGATCCAAATATGGTTAAGAATCGGAGAAAGCTTGATATCCCCATCTAGCTATAGTATTATGTATACTCAAGCAATCTCTAGCTATTCTTAGAAAGAAGTGAGATATTTTATTCCATAGTCCCATAGAGAAAATGTAATAGTTGAATAAGTTCTCAAGATATTATGAGTGCATCAAGCATATTTGACATCTAGAGGGTCTCTCATAATTTATTTTTTGGCTATTTTCCTCATTCAGTAGTTTATTCTATAGCAAGAGCTAGAGGAAAGTATATATTTTTGTCCATACCTTTTGTTTCCATATTTTAACCCATACCTCCTCCCATTTTATATCTTGATGTACCACTTCCAGTTGATATGCTTCACTTACTAGGAAGATACTTTTGGGTTTATACCCTCTTGGAGTTTATGCTTTTGATGGGAAACAAGGATCCTTTGCTTTTGTAAATTACCCCAAAATTGTTGACAAACCACCCTATTAAGTTTAGGATGTTGGTTTTCCAGCATGATCCATTGACACCAACTCACATCTCCATCCCCCTCAATCCAATAACTAGTCAGTGTCAATCACCATTGAAACAATGTAAACTTTGAAATGGGAACTATAAACTCAGAATGGGAACTCTGGCAAAAAAACCCCGAAAAAAGGTGAAAAACAATGCTAAAAACAAAAAGTGTGTATACTGGAACAATGGTTTTTTAAGGGTCAATTTTGAGCATGTTTTAAAAATGGCAGTGAAAATGATTTTTTTGTGCAAAAATTGTGCAAAAATTAGCCTGAAAAATGAAAAGTGTTGATACTCGAATGATGATTTTTTTTTTTAAGGGTAATCTTCAACATTTCTAAAAAATGCTAGTAAAACCAAATTTTTATGTGCAAAAAACACCCTCAAACGAAAAGTGTTGATGTTGGAATAACACTTTTTTTTAAGGGTAAATTTTCAACATTTTGAAGTAATACTATAGAAGATTTTATCATGAATCCAAAAAACATTAAAAATAAAAATAAAAATAAAAAATGAATAAAATTAAAAATAAAAAATAAAGAAAAAAAAAAAAAAAAAAAACTATAAAAAATATATGAAAAAACATGAAAAATAAAATATAAAATCAATCAAAAAATGTTCAAAAAAGAAAAAATAACCTTAAAAATAAGAATTAAAAAATTTAAAATATAGGAAATAAATAAGAAAAACATATTTAAAAAAAAAAACCTTTTGTGGAAACCAAAAAAAATTAAAAAAAAATAAAACAAAAAAATAAATTTAAGAAACTATAAAATTTTTGAAAAAAAATAAAAAAAACTAAATTTAAGAACTAAAAATTAAATAAGTAAAAATAATAATTAAAAAGCATTAACAAAAAAAAAATAAATGAAAAAACAAACTAGGAAAAAAAAGAAAATAACAAAAAAATTAAAAAATACTAAAATTAAAAAAAAACATTTAAAAAACTTAAATACAAAAATATGCTTAAAACAAAAAAAAAAGAAGATAAAACGCTAAAAAACATTAAATTTTAAAGAAACAATTTTCAAAAAAAAAAAAAAATATATATATTATATAATATATAATATAAATAAAAGGAAAACCTTTCAAATTTTATATTAAAAATTAAAATGTGGATTTAAAAAAAAAAAAATTATATATATATATTATTTATTAAATAATATAAAAAATTATTTACATATATATAAAATTACAAAAAAAACATTAAAAATTTAAATGTGTTTTTTTCCAAAACACAATTAGTATATTTAACAAAATTTATATTTTATTTGAAACAAAAGCAATTTTATCAGCCACCATCCGACCGCCTGTGTGGGCGGGGCCCTGGACAGCAGAGCAACAGGCCAAGTGGTGGTTGTCCAATTCCAGGAATTGGATAGCCACCACCTCGCTGCCCATGGGGGTGGTCAAGCGGTGGTCCCATTTGCCCGTGGGGGTGGTCGGGCGGTGGCTATCTGATTCTCAGAATCGGATAGCCACCACCCCATTGCTCGTGTGGGTGGCCGCGCGGTGGCTATCCAATTCTCAGAATCAGATAGCCATCGCCAGGGCACCTGTGGGGTTGGTCGGGCGGTGGTTATCTGATTCCGAAAATCGAATAGCCATCGCTTGACCACCTGTCGGGGTGGCTATCTCCAGAATAGGTACACCCACCCCCACCACCAATGGGGTAGGCCCAGCAGTGGAAGCGCACATATGTTTTTAAAGTTTTAATGTTTTTATTTTTTAATCGAAAATATTGTTTTTTTTAATTTTAAATGCTTTTTTAATAAAAATATATATATTTCAAAGTTAAAAGGTTTTAGTTTTTTTCTTTAGTTTTTTTTTTTTAAGGATATGTTTCCTTAGGTTGTTTTTTGTAGTTAATCTCATTGTTATTTAACTATTTTTGTCCAATTACTTAATTTTATAGTTTCTTATTTTCTATTTTTATGATTTACGAATAATATTTTATTTTTTACATTTTTTTTTTGTTTCTTTTTATATATATTTGTATTTGATTTTTATATCAAAATAAAATTTACATAAAAAATTTTAAAATGTAACATTTAAAAAAAAATCCACAATTAATACATTAGAAAATTTAAAATGTAAAATTTTTTTTAATTTAAAAAATAATTATTTCACATTTCATACATTAGAAAATTTAAAGTCAAAAAATAGGTCTTTTAAAGAAATGGCCTAATGTAGAATCACCACTTTTTAAAAATCAACATGCAAATCACTAACATTCTAAAACGTAATGTACATAAAAAAATTTAAAGTGCCAAAAACTATGCTCTAAAAAAAATATGTGTGTTTTGCATCGCCTCTTTTCAAAATCGGGTCATTTTTTTTGTTATCTCTACGAAACGGGTAATAATATCAGTTCTTATTTCAAAGTTTACATTGTTTTAAGCTATCATTTTTTTTCTTAGCCATTCAAGATTAATTTTCTCCCCTAGTTTCAACAGTTGTTGTGAGGCATCATTCCAAAATAATGTTGTTTGTCCATTTTTGATCTCCTAAAAGCAATGTTTCTAAATCAAATTCATTCATTTCCTTGACATATTCCATATTATTGAACCGGGAAAAGTGGTATTCAATTTGACTAAGTTTTGTTGAAAAGTCTGGGGGGCATACTTGTTACTCTACATTATTTTCCAAAGATCTTGCCCCATGTATATCCACCTCCACCAAATATTCACATCCAATATAGTTATCATTATAGTTGGCTCTTGGAAGCCCTATCCACCCTTGAGATTTAGTCAAAATAGTTTATCCTATGCTACTAGTAACCACTTCCTTTCTAATAGAGCTTCACCCCATAGGAAGGATCTTTGTATTCTCTGAAGTTCCTGCAGAATAGAAATGAGAGTCATCATAGTTAAACACAAGTATATAGGGAATCTTGGAGTATCACCTTGAGAAACACTACTTGGCTAGCTATATTCAAGGAGAAAAAGTTCTAAATCACTAGTTTATTATGGAATTTTGTGAGGATCTCTTCCTAGAGCCTCCAGTTAAGAGAGTTTTATGCTAAGGGAGCACCTAAATATTTAAATGGGAGTTTTCTAATGTAAACTGAGGACATGGGC
The DNA here is from genome assembly GCA_000404065.3 of Pinus taeda. NCBI lineage: Eukaryota > Viridiplantae > Streptophyta > Pinopsida > Pinales > Pinaceae > Pinus > Pinus taeda. The sequence continues at coordinate 148,112 of APFE030496396.1, forward strand.
CACATCGAATTTGGCATTAGATAGTGTAACAAAGAATAATATTTGCTACTTATTTATATTAATATCCATACATGAGGTTGTAGCAAATAGATCAAGAATATTATTAAAGCTATAAGCTTCCTATGTTGTAGGTTTTCCTAGGCCCATTATATCATCAAATAATTTTTGTTGAGTCAAGGGGAGTTCCTTTCCATATAGTTGAAGGCCAAATAGCCTATTTTTAAATGTCATGACCTTAAATTATCACCACAATGCCTCAACTACCGAGATCAATAGGAATGGTGAAAGAGGTTCACGTTGTTTGATCTCATGAGAGGAAGTGAAAGGGGGAGATGGAGATCCATTTACTAGAATTAAGAACAAAGTTGAGGGTATAATATTATAGATCCATTCAATTGATTCTTTTTAAAAGATAAAAGCATGAAGCATATTGCACAAATAGTTCCTAATCATCTTATCATATGTGTTAGATAAATGTTATTTAATCGTCATTCTAGTTCTCTTTGTGATCTTTAGAGAATAAATCGCTTCATGAGAAACTATAGTACCATCCAAGATATCTCTACCCTCTACAAATTCCCTCTTCTATAGAGATATTATCTTAGGGAGGAATGAATTTTGTCTATTGGCCATTATTTTAGTAATTACCTTATAGACTGAATTTTGATCATTACAAAGAAAATGAACTATTTTGTGGCTTTGGTACACATATTTTAATTGTACATCATTATTTTCTTTCATGATAGTTGTTACTTTGTGAGCTATTTCACATGTTAATTAATGATTCTTTCTTCATATATGTGTGTGTTTTTTTATTGGGACAATACTTTTACTTTTCTTCTAAAGGTTCACTCTTTATTTTACCCATCGTAAAAGTACCTTGTACATATTAAAACTATTTGTTTCACAAAAACTTACTTGCTTATCTCAAAAGTATATGCATGCTCTCTTATGTTGTAAACTGCATCCAAGAAAAATATTTAAGAATATAATACTGGAAGACCAAGCCTATTTCTTGAATGGGGATAATATTCCAAATGGTGTGAGATATAGTTAGGAATTCATATTGGGAAGACCCCATAAATGTTGGTGGTTTCCAAAACCGTCGAAATTTTGGTACAAGAAGGAACACATCATGTTTATGGTTGATAATTCAATACATTCACATAGAAAACCATTAGTTCAAGGTATTGATTATTCGAGTCCAACTCCAACCCACATATCCAATAAAGAAGAATAATCTCATCAAGGTTTGAAGTGTGCTTATGAGGTCACTTATGAGTAGCTCCGAAGGATTCAACCTATCACTTGTTAGTTCTCTAGAGATCTTAGATTAATTGTTGTTACATCCATTCTTCCCCATAAGAAATCAAAGAAATATACAACTTGTCATGCTATTCTAGTTTCTTTAGTGGAATATTTGGTCACTGCTAGCCTTAACAATTTGGTTGACTCACATGAATAATATTACCATCAAGGGTACACTCCACTATTTATTGTGAGCAGTATGGAGGGAGACACGGAGGAATTTCATTTTTTAGATGACAAATAGTCGAGTGATAACGAAAACCCAAATAATAATGAAAATATGAATAGTAACAAAGAAGAGACTTCAATACCAGAGAGTGAAAAGGAGGAGGAAAATGAAGACATGGATGATTAAAAATTGGATTGGATGGACCGTAGAGCCTATTTATCTTCTGAGTAACCTTCTTCACTTACCTAAGCACCCATAAAATTTGTTTAAAAAGTATGATCCATACAAGTAAGCGAAGGTTGAGGATCACATTGATGAATTCTGCTTGAATCGAAGGATGTTATATGTATGTTATGATTATTATGCTTGTAGGATATTTCCTTCAACTCTAGAGGGTAGAGCATGAGTAAGGTACCATAACCTTCCACCAAATTCAATCCATAATTGGAGGGAGTTTAAGAATTTTTTCTAAGAATTTTGTTTTGATGATAAAACTCCCGCCATGTTGCTTAAAGAACTTGGAAATATTAAGATGGGGGATAAACAAAATATGAAGGATTTTAACCATAAATTCACTCATACCTTGAACAAGTTCCCCACAAGTGTTAAGCCTCATGATTCAATCACTAATGATTATTACACTACTTCCTTTCCCACTAATATTTTCATCTTTGTGATAAGAGTTCTGACGAAGCCAATGGATCTTAACTCTCATGTAGAAGCAGTTGCCATGGAAAAGGACTTAAGATCTATTGGAGTCAATCTTTATCAAGAAGATCAAAGAACTCCAAAGACATTGGAAATAAGTATCAAGCCTCATTCACTAAAAATAAAGAAAAGGGTCCCTTTGACATGGAAAGCTTCACTAAGTCCTTGAAGATTCTCACTAATGAAGTATCTAACTGAAAAGAAATTCAAGTGAGGAATCTACCAGTAGTAAGTCCTTTAAGTTATCCTTTAAGAATAATACTAATCAATTGGATAAGTATGATCAAAGCTCTAATGTAGTATTTAATGTTGAGAACCTGCATATGAAAAACTATTGTACGTGTCATCAAGAAGCACATTATAAGAAAACATGCCCACAATTGAATCATAATATGAATGTTGTGGTTGCTAATGTCGTAGAAAGTTTGTTAGCAAAATAGCAATCCGAGTAAATTCAAGAGACTAATGAACTAGCCCCACCCGAGGATAATACAAGTGTTGGTGCTTCAATTTTCTAACTTCATCTTATTTTGAAAAATTATAAAAAAAGATATATTCATCCCCTAGCGAGTGCAACTCCTCCCAATCAATAGTCCAAGTCATACAATTTGAGAAGCAAAGGACCGACACCTAAGCAGTACGTGTGGAAACAATTGTTGAGGAAAATTTCAACTGCTAGTAATCCTACTTAGAGTTCACAAACAAATACGGAAACACCAAGCTCCTAAGAACACTTATCAGAATAATAAGAACAAGTCCATCACCCCTAAGGCATCGGATACAGTTTCACCACCTACCACTTAAAAACAACCTACCAAGGATGAAGATGTCATGTGTGATATTTATTATAACATTGTTGAATAAATGAAGAAATCTCATGCTAATATTTCCATTTATGAGCTAGAAAAGTTGGTAGATCAACGAGAATTGATTATCCAAGGATTCTCATGCAATCCTCTATTAAGTAAGGCATATTCTTCTTCCAAAGGCTCATTCAGTAAGCTATATACTAAATTTGAATCATTGTCAATGCAACTAATGTAAATTCAAGATCTACTTGTGCCTCTTTTCTCTTAACGTTTGAAATATTTAATTATAATCTCCATAATTTCCTTGTTGGTTCTAGTGCATCTGCGAACGTTATGCCCCTATCTATTACTATGAAGATTAATGTAAAATGGGAAAATACTGATACCCAAATTATACAATTAGATAGATCACAAGTGCAGGAAATTGGTGAACTGAACAATGTTATACTTCATTTATATTTTGATGATAAGGTTCACCAATGCATAAACATTGTAATTGTGGGACATTCTAGAAGCCTATGGGTTACTTCTGAGTAGAGATTGGTCTAGTAAGTTACAAGGATATTTTTCTATTTTCTGTTCTCATTTATGTCTTCCCTATCATGCAAGTGTTATAACCCTATTTTCAACTCCATTATAGTGATAGAAACACAATTTCAAATTACCTCCATTGCTATCTAGAATGCATTCCCTTTTCATCTCTACATTTACTTATGTGGCGTTTATTCCATGTTAAAAGGGTGAAATTACATAATTGAGCAATTTATCATGATTATTTTGCAAAACTATTATAATTATGAGATAATAATTATTTCATAATTGAGAAAAAGGTTTCTATATGCTACTTTCCCAAGGAGATAAATTTGACCAACTTGTGTATGAGTTGGATATGGCTCTATTATTGTAGAAGATTCCTTAACACTTCATCACCCTAAGCATCTACATTCTTCCCCTTGGGCTTGCCTCTACATCTATATATATAATGGTCTATTCTCTAGGGCCGAGCTAGTCATAACTAGAGAATCAGAACTCTAGAGCTATAGTGAGTTATCTTATATCTCCTTGCTAAGGTTATTCTTCTTCTTTTATACCAACAAGGAGTGCTTTTCTTTTCATTGACCTCATTTACTCTAGAAAGAGGGCGAGACTCTACTAGAATTTTGAGATGAGAACATAGATGGTATATTTCATTCACTATTATCATTTTGATATTAATGAATGATTGTATTCCTTTCCTTCATATTTATATATCATATTTGTTATCTAGTGTCTTGGTTTTGTGACCAAATCTCTCTTCTGCGAAAGATCTCACTATCTTATTTGTCTATGGATGTGTGTAGGGCATAGAGTTACTATAGGTAGTGGGATCTGCTAATTTGGAGTGTGATCTTTTTATTGCAAGCTCAACACACATTCACGACCTGTGAGGAGGTTGGGTATTCACTTAAACCAAACTCTAGATTTGGGTGTTTACTTATAGATCTATAGATCTTATTGTTATTTGGACTAGAATCAACCCCCACCTCCTGCAGGAGCACTCCCTCCCTGGCTTGCATAGGACACTGTAGCGATACCTGGGCAGCAACATCCCTTACCCAAAGATACAAAAAGAGTGTTACCCAACTTCGACCCTAAGTGGGGAGATACCACTGATAACCATATTCGCTCTTTCTTCCTAGCCTTACGCAGGTTTGGGGTCACCGATGAAGATGTGGTGTACCACTTATTATCTTTTACTTTGGATGGTGCAACCTCCACATGGTATTTCAGCTTGAGAATAGGGTCAATCACCTCTTGGGATGTTTTTCAACAGGCCTTTTTAGACAAGTTTGGTGATGAAGAAACACCTACGGGCTTAGTTTTAGAACTATCCCGTCTGAAAATGGAAACCAAGGAGAAGGTTAAGGATTTTAACATCCGATTCAACACCTTGTTCAACAGAATCCTAGCCACTGCCAGACCTACTAAGGAAGTGCTCATAGAGTTCTATATCTCTACTCTCCCTCTCCCTACATCGATGTGGATTAAAAGGAGTAATGTGAAAAACTTACAAGGTGCTATCGATGAAGCAGTAAAGGTCGAGAATGAAATGCTCAGTCTTACAACATGCCATCCTACAATTGTAGAAAATAAAGCCTCTCAGACAACTAAGAAGAATAATGGAAATTATAACAAAGGGGCTGAAAATAAAGAAAAGGACACCACGAATGTGGAAGGGTTGCATTGGATCATTAAGAAACTAACGAACACAGTCATGGCTATGAAAAGGAATCATGGGCAGAGTACTAGTGGCAAAGGAGGAGACTGTAACAACAAAAATCCCGTCAAGCCTTTCTATCATAAGAAAATTGAAGGTGGTCCTAGTCAACTTGCTTTGCGTGCTCCACCTGATGAAAGGGCTTTGAATACAGAAGAGTTGGCTCTTATTGGATTGCTCCTTAACAAAGAAGAACCTATACTGGAGCTCGAACCAAAATAAGGAGACGAGGAGGCATACCAAGTAGAAGAACCCTCAGAAGAGAAAACCCAGATTAATGTGATGTGGGATTTCCATAGTAATGAGAACGACGATGAAGGAGATAACCCCACAGAAATCAACACTAATGAGATCCACACATGAAGTAAAGGGCCACAACCAGGTGTGATAAAACCCATAGAACGGACCAAGCAAGATGCTCACCCTGTGAAAACATATGCTCCCGAAGTTTCTATTGGAAAAGATAGATCTAGTGGTGATTTTAGGAATACCCCAGTTACAAACCATCTAGAAAAGGACAAGACATCTCCCACAGCAACTAAGGTGACTCAAGATGGAAAACTGCCATTTAAGAATAGAAAAACTGGTATGTTTACCCTGCCCTATCCCATTTATAACATTGACTACAATATTGTAGATGATCTCAAGAGGTCTAGGGCTAATATCACATATTTCAACTTGTTAAAATTAATGCATCAAAGAGGTTTGCTACTGAAAGCCATGAACGAGCGGAACTGCAAAACCTCCACTACCCTAAGCAGCCAAACCAAGAAGCCAGTGGCCAAACCTATCAGTACCTCCACCGCAGCCAAAATGTCATCAGCCATGGAATCCACTTTTTCTAAAATGACTCGAAAGCCCCAAGATGTCATTCCAGCCATGATAGGGAGGAAATCAAAATCTATGACTCCACCCTTCCTTATCACATTTGAAATCTTCAACATGAATGTGCACAATTGCTTGGTAGACTCTGGCGTCTCATCCACTGTTATGCCTTATGCTCTTGCTAAGGGACTTCAGGCAATACCTAAAAAAAACTAAAACATGAATTATGCAGTTAGACAGAACGAATGTGAGAGTTATTGGGGAGCTGAAACATGTGTTGATTCAGATGGCTGCCAAACCTCAATACAATCAAATCATTGATATAGCGGTAGTGGATATACCCGAGGCTTATGGAATGCTACTTAGTAGGGGTTGGTCATCAAATCTAAATGGATATTTCTCAACTGATTGGTCCCATCTTTTGTTGCCGTAGAGAGGCAAAGGTGATATGTTGAGGGTGGATCGGCAAAGATATATGAAATATGTGGTAATGGAACTAAACAACCCTAATGAACCTATAATGTTCTCTAAATCTATCCTTGGGAATTTTAGTTTCAATGTTTGTGTCACAGAAACCTGTTTCAGAGAATTCCCTAAAAAACAATTGAGCTATTTCGACAAACACATAGTTGGAAGAAAGAATCAATCACGCTCATAATCCAACTGATGAGCTATCCTGTACTATAGTAGATGGTAGATTTAATTTCGTAGATAATAGTTTAATTGCTGTAGCATTAGATTATACATTTTGCGCACTCTATTTTAATAGCTCTAACTTCCTTGAAGGTGCAAAGGCTGGAAACATTCTCATCAACTCGCAAGAGAACCAACATTTGATGGCCAATCGGTTGGAGGTCGCATACACCAACAACATGATAGAATATGAAGGATTTCAACGCGGCCTGAAAGGGGCCATTGATGTGAAAGTGAAAAATCGTATAGTTGGTGATTCCCTAATAATTGTAAGTTGGGTAAAGAAAAGGATACACTACAAACCACCACACCTGGTGAGGTACCAATATGAGATGTTCGATGGAGATAACCAAATCCTTGAGTTCCTGCATTGTGAAAGAACACTCAGAAATGCAACCATTAACAAAAGGGAGCATGACTTAAACGGAAGTGAAGATGTGATATCTATCACTGAGAAATTTATTTACTTTTCATATCTGAGGAGTGAGCCAACATGTAAGCACACAAAATCACAACACCCGTGGCTGAGCCCATTCCAAGCTGTGGAAAAAACTGGTCATGGAATTTACAGATTGAAAACCTTACAGGGAGAAACTGAAAAATTCCTTGTTAATGGCTAGCATCTCAAGAGATACTTCCAATAGCCACCACATGGTGGTTACCCCCTGAGAAGGTTAGAGTTCATTTCATTCTGTTGTTAGTTTAGTTGTATCCATGTCCTCTCTTTTTCTTTTGCTGCCAAGTTTATTTTTCTGCTATTTTGAATTACATTCCTTTTCAGCCAGCTGATTGTAAGTGGTCTAGTCTCGTTATACCTTTCATATTTGCCTCATTCACTACTCTCGACCTTTCCCTTCGTTGTTAACCTGCTGATGATTTTGTTGTTCCTGAATCCATCATTTCCCCACAAACCAATCAAACTTTCTGTTAGCCCATGAGCTCTTGAGAATCAGCAGTGGAATGCAAACCGAAACCCCTCATTGAAATTTGTTGGGAACTATATGAGATCTGTTGCTAACTTGGATATCTGGAGCATGTAGGGGCATCTTTATAAAACTAAAAATGTGTGACTACAGTTGGACTGGCATGGAGGAATGCTGAATTTTGAATAAATCCCACTCAGACTTAGCCTATACTTGCTTGTAAGGTTTACAGTCATTCTCCATTGGTCCCATCCACGACACTAAATGGTCCAATGCCTGTTACTCACAAGTAAACCTCCTTTCATGGGCTAATCTCATTGTCTCATACCATGTGGCAAATCTAATTGTGCTCTAGTCATTGTGCCTGAAACTAGAAGGACTTATCTAAAATGAAATGAAATGTCAAGTCCTTGTGCCAATCTGGGAGGACAGTGCTGGGCTCAGAGTACCAGCTGACAAACCAAGCCCAACATTGCTTAAGAGGTTTAAAAATATGGCATGATCCATGACTACGCCCCATTCAATCAATGAAAATATAACACTAAAATTCTCATATAAAGTGCAAGAAAACATGTCTACATTAGGCTTGATGAGCAATAAAGAGCTAAGGTACACACCTAAATAGGTATGGACAGACCAGTGACGACCCTAAGGGATTTTTGAAAGTGGGAAACAGGTAAAGGAAAATCAATAAACCCCATAATGCTGCCATTGGAGAATGCCTCTCAAAATCATATCAGCAAGTAGAAGCTATTTGTCTCTATCCCTTCTGAAGCAGTAATGTTTAAGTGGAACCCATGTTTTTCCATCTTTATAGTTTTCATTTCAAGTTCATTTTAATATCCCGATGTCTTATTGATCTGAAGGTTATTTGGAAACAAAGATAACGGGTTCGCCCAATAGTTCGCCATTTGTTGTGGCCACAACTATCAGCCCATTAAAACATGCTCTGATAGAAAATTTTCAATGGGTCCCTTATAAATCCGGTATTTTATCCCTCCAAATGATCTGTTTCATCCGGGTCATTTTAACTCTATGGCAAGCCAAATCTTCCATTCACAAATGGGTAAAATCCTTTAACAAATCCCCCACTTAAGCCCTTCATTCCTATATTTATTGGGATTTTTTTAACCCCTCAAAACCATCATCGCATTATTATTCCCATAACAATGCCTTATAATTGAAATCCTTCACAAAGAACACATGAATCACCCCTACCCTTATCATAATCGTTTGTTGGTTTAATTCGCAAAACCCTTCATCGCATCATTGTAACGTTACAATACCTTTACGAAGAAAACTCTTCGCAAAATTCATAAACCATCCCACTTTTGCTTATCATATTCAATATGGGCGTAGAACAGATGCCATAAGGGCCGGACCCGATGGCATTATAAACGACAATATATATACATGTCAGGTTTGAAAGCCCGTTGCATATCGCAATTGGCCTCAATCCACGATTTACACATATATATGGCATGCCACTGACCTCCGGACCCGATAGCATCATTAACCACATTGTATACATTGTCGGGTTCGAAGTCCCATCGCATATTGCATATCTGTGGAGCCTCGGGTCTTGTACACAATACACGCAGCGATATGCCGGACCTGCCAAGCTATCAAATGTTGTATATATATATATATAATATATATATATAATATTATATTATATATAATATATATATAATATATATCTTATATATATATATAATATATATATAGAGAATATTTTCGCATCCGCAGCCCCATCGCATATCGCATTATCGGTGGGAATCTGGGCCTTATACGTATTACACATAGCGATATAGTGGACCTGCCGACCTATCAAATACGATGTATATGTTTTCGAGTCCGGGGCCAGATCACATATCACATATTGGTGGAGCCCCAGGCTCGCGCCTATTGCGATATGCGATATGCCAGACCCAGCACTATTTATAAGTGCAAATATATAATATTTGAGGTATGGTTTGAGTGATCAGGGTGGGGTTTTCCTTGCTTTCTTGTGTTTTCCAAAATTTCTGAAATAACAAAGGGATTGGGTTTTCAGTGTAGAAGGAAGCGCTTGTGCTTTACATGAATATTTCTGTTATACTATTCATAATCATCAAGCTAATGATGGCTATCCTTGTAGGCGAAAAGTAAAGGATGTAAGAGGGGATTCGAAAGGTTGTGTATGCAGAAGCACTGTGTTTAAAAAATCTAGCTGCAACTCCACGCATTGCTTGTATGGGTTGCAAGCAAAGTTGTCTTGGTATCCATTGTGGGAAGGCAACATACAGTTTCCCTTCTCACTAGCACCTATTCTCCTCCTTAGGAAATGAACCGACCGGGCCATTATGCCTTCTACGTGCCAGCGGTCAAGCTATTGATCCTATCTCTTTGTATTTGATTAGCATATCTGAAACAATGGGAAGTTGAAGAGGTAGGGTGACCTCAGCTTGTTGGCAGTTTTGCGAACCTGTCACATCTCTAAATATTGATCTGTGTAACAGCAAGAGGCAAGGAAAGGTCATGGAAGGCCGAGGGTTGTCAGGGCTGCATAAGTATTACCTCTGAAGAGGAGAAAGGGCTTTTAATTTTCAAAAGGAATAGTGTTGCTTTATTGTGAATGAGGAGGACTATTTTTGAGGGAAGAAGGAGCCTTTAGTTTTAAACTCATTGTATTGTTTTGGATCAGAGTGTTTTTACTGGCATGAATGTAAATGTGATTTATATTTATGCATATTGATGACTTACAGTTCACTATTAGTCTTGTTAAATTGAATGTGATTCAGTTTCATGGTTAATTTGTGAATGGTATCTGTTTGAAACTAAATTAAACATCAGTTGCAGTTTTAATTCCATAGAAGAATATGGATCCCTATATGAGTGATTGGATTGCAATTTCACTTTAATACAATCTTGTCCAGCTGTGAATTCAGTGATTGATTCATTTGGACTTGAATATATGCATGATGTTTAACCTTCTTTATCACACTCCTGCTGAACATATATATGATGTTTAAACCTCTGTATTATGCTCTTGCAGGATAGATTAGGATAGCTAGGACTAGATTAGAGTAGTCAGAAGTAGTATTGATAGGATTTAATACATAGAGGTTAGCTTTTTTGTTTTGTTGATTTAATTGAAGTCTTCCTCCTGGAAGAAATCTTTCGACATGTTCAAATGGTTTACAGGGTCCCTAAAAACCCATCAGAGCTAGCCATTCCAAATGAAAGCAGGTCTAATTGGGGCTTGCATCGGGTTAGTTCCCCTTGTTGGCATTGTGCACATTTGCCATGTCAACAAATTGGTGCTAGAAGGAGGGCATGAACCGCCCTCTCCGACTTTTCAAGATTTCATCTATAAGTGCCACGCATGGATTCAAAAGCATTAATGTATGGATCGTAGAGGTCGTGGAGATCTTGCTACACATTTGAAAGACCCTCATTTTGAAGAAACAAAGACCCCTCTAAGTCTTGTTTCCAAGTCACCCAAGGAAGAAAGACTGTGGGAGTATCCTGTCACTTAGGAACAACCAGTCAGAGCACTTACTCAAGCTTATGCTCGTTCCCTCTCTCGGCTTCCCATATTTCACTCTTTACCTCTGACAACTAAGAGAAATCCAAGGATATTTACCCTGCGCGAAGAGACATATACAGTCGCTTCTCTCAAGATATTGTGTTAGAATCCTTGCAAATTATTGACACCCCTTGGGAAGAAATTCCTGAGGATTCCCCTTCTGAAGGTAACTCCTCGCTTGCTTTTGAGAATCCTAATAGAGAAGTCTCCAACCAAAACTTCCCTATCCATAGTATGGCCAATGTCCCCCCTCCATGTGGGAATCAGCCTCCACCTCCCCTCTGGGTGGGAATCAACCACCACCTCCTCCAGGGGAACTCCCTCCTTGGCTTGCACAAGACGTTTTAGTGGTACCCGAGCAACAACATCCCTTACCCAAAAACACAGAAAGAGTGTTACCCAATTTCAACCCTGAGAGGGGAGATACCACTGTTAACCATATTTTCTCTTTATTCCTAGCCTTGTGCAGGTTGGGAGTCACCGATGAAGATATTGTGTGCCACTTATTCTCTTTTACTTTGGCCGGTGTAGCCTTCACATGATATTTCAGCTTGAGAATAGGGTCAATCACCTCTTGGGATGTTTTTCAACAAGCCTTTTTAGACAAGTTTGGTGATGACAAAACATCTGCGGCCTTAGTTTTAGAACTATCCATATAAAAATGGAAACCAAGGAGAAGGTTAAGGATTTTAACATCTGGTTCAACACCTTGTTCAATAGAATCCTAACCACTGCCATACCTACTAAGGAAGTGCTCATAGAGTTCTATATCTCTGCTCTCCCTGTCCCTACAACTATGTGGGTTAAAAGGAGTAATGTGAAAACGTGACAAGGCGCTATTGATGAAGCAGTAAAGGTCAAGAATGAAATGCTCAATCTTACAACATGCCATCCTACAACTGCAGAAAATAAAGCCTCTCAGACAAGCAAGAAGAATAATGGAAATGATAACAAAGGGGCTAAAAATAAAGAAAAGGACACCACGAATGTGAAAGGGTTGCATCGGATCATTAAGAAACTAACGAACATAGTCATGGATATGAAAAGGAATCATGGCGAGAGTACTAGTGGCAAAGGAGGAGACTGTAACAATATAAAGGCCTTCAAGCCTTTCTATCATAAGAAAATAGAAGGTGGTCATGGTCAACTTGCATTGCCTGCTCCACCTGATGAAGGGGATTTGAATACAAAAGGGTTGGCTCTTATTGGATTGCTCCTTAAGAAAGAAGAACCTATACTGGAGATCGAACCAGAACAAGGAGACGAGGAGGCATACCAAGTAGAAGAACCCTCATAAGAGAAAACCCAGATTAATGTGCTGTGGGATCTCCATAGTAATGAGAACACTGACAAAGGAGATAACCCCACAGAAATCAACACTAATGAAATCCACACATGAAGTAAAGGGCCACTCCCAGGTGTGATAAAACCCATAGACCGGACCAAGAAAGATGCTTGCCCTATGAAAAAATCTGCTCCCGAAGTCTCTGTTGGAAAATATATATCTAGTGGTGATTCCAGGAATACCCCAGTTGCAAACCATCTAGAAAAGGATAAGACATCTCCCACTACAACTAAGGTGACTCAGGATGAAAAAATCCCATTTAAGAATAGAAAAACTCGTATGTTTACCCTTCCCTATCCCATTTATAACATTGACTACAATATTGTATGTGATCTCAAGAGGCCTAGGGCTAATATCACATATTTCGACTTGTTAAAATTAACGTAGCAAAGAGATTTGTTGCTGAAAGAGATGAATGAGTGGAACTGCAAAACCCCCACTACCCCAAGTAGCCACTGGCCATACCTTTCAGTACCTCCAGTGTAGGGAAAATGTCATTAGCCATGGAAGCCACTCTGTCTAAAATGACTCGAAAGCCCCACGATGTTAGTGTAACCATGATAGGGAGGAAATCAAAATCTATGACTCCATCCTTCTTTATCACATTCAAAATCTTCAACATGAATGTGTACAATTGCTTGGTAGACTTTGGCACCTCATCCACTGTTATGCCTTACGCTGTTTCTAAGAGACTTCAAGCAATTCCCAATAAAATTGAAACTCGAATTATGCAGTTGGACAAAATGAATATGAGAGTTATTGGGGAGCTGAAAGATGTGTTGATTCGGATGGCTGCCAAACCTGAATACACTCAAGTCATTGATATAATGGTAGTGGATATACCCGAGCCTTATGGAATGCTGCTTAGTAGGGACTGGTCATCAAATCTAAATGGATATTTCTCAACTGATTAGTTCCATATTTTGTTGCCTTAGAGAAGCAAAGGTGATTTGCTGAGAGTGGATTGGGAAAGATATATGAAATATGTGGTAATGGAACTAAACAACCCCAATAAACCTCTAATGTTCTTTAAATATGTCCTTGGGAATTGTAGTTTTGATGTTTATCCCACAGAAACTTGTTTCCGAGAATACCCTACAAAAATAGTTGAGGATATTTCAACAAACACATAGTTGGAAGAAAAAATCAATCACCCTCATAATCCAACTAATGAGCTATCCTGTACTATAGTAGATGGTAGATTTAATTTCATAGATAATAGTTCAATTGATGTAGCATTAGATTATACATTTTGCGCACTCTATTTTAATAGATTTAACTGCCTTGAAGGTGTGGATGGTTGAAACATTCTCATCAACCCGCAAGAGAACCAACATCTGATGGTCGATCAATTGGAGGTCACATACACCAACAACATGACAGAATATGAAGGATTGCAACGGGTCCTGAAATGTCCATTGACGTGAAAGTGAAAAATCATATAGTTGGTGATTCCCTAATAATTGTAGGTAGGGTAAAGAAAAGGATACACTGCAAGCCACCACAACTGCTGAGGTACCAATATGAGGTGTTCGATGGAGATAACCAAATCCTTGAGTTCATGCGTTGTGAAAGAACACTCAGAAACATAGCCATTAACAAAAGGGATCATGACTTAAACGAAAGTGAAGACAAGGTGATATTTTTCATTGAGAAATTTATTTACTTTTCAAGCCAATAGGTAAGCACACAAAATTACAACACCCATGGCCGAGCCCATTCCAAGCTGTGGAAAAAACTCTTCATGGAATTTACAGATTGAAAACCTTATAGGGAGAAACAGAAAAACTCCCTGTTACTAGCTAGCATCTCAAGAGATACTTCTAGTAGCCACCACATGATGGTTACCTCCTGAGTAGGTTAGAGTTCATTTCATTCTGCTGTTAGTTTAGTTGTATTCATGTCCTCTCTTTTTCTTTTACTGCCAAGTTTATTTTTCTGTTGTTTTGAATTACATTTGTTTTAAGCCAGCTATTTGTAAGTCCTCTAGTCTCGTTCTACCTTTCAGATTTTCCCTCATTCACTACTATCAGCCTTTCCCTTCCTCATTAACTTGTTGATGATTCTATTGTTCCTGAATCCATCATTTCCCCAGAAATCAATGAAACTTTTTGTCAACCGATGAGCTCTTGAGAATCAACAGTGGAATGCAAACCGAAACCCCTCATTGACATCTATTCAAAACTATGTGAGATCTATTGATAACTTGGATATCTGGAGCATGTAGGGGCATAATTATAAAACTAAAAATGTGTTAATACAGCTGGACTAGCATGGAGGAGCGCTGCATTTTGAATAAATCCCACTTAGACCTAGCCTATACTTGCTTGTAAGGTTTACAGTCATTCTTTATTTGGTCCCATCCACTACACTAAATGGTCCAATGACTATTACTCACAAGTAAACCTCATTTCATGGGCTAAGCTCATTGTCTCATACCTTGTGGCAAATCTAATTGTGCTCTAGTCCTTGCGTCTAAAACTGGAAAGACTTATCTAAGAAGAAATGAAATGTCAAGTCCTTGTGCCAATCTAGAAGGACAGTTGTTTGGGAAGCTGGTTAGAGTAAGGACTATTGCTGGGCTCAGTGTTCTGGTTAACACAACAAGCCCAACCTTGCTTAAGTAGTTTAAAAATATGTCATGATCCATGACTACGCCCCATTCAATGAATGAAAATATAGCACTGAAATTCTCATATAAAGTGCAAGAAAAGATGTCTACATTAGGCTTGATGAGCAATAAAGAGCTGAGGTACACACCTAAATAAGTATGGACAGACCAGTGACGGCCCCAAAGGGAGTTTTGAAAGTGAGAAACAGGTAAAGGAAAGCCAGTAAACCCCATAATGCTGCCATTGGAGAATGGCTATCAAAATCATATCAACAAATAGAAGCTATTTGTCTCTATCCCTTCTAAAGTAGTAATGTTTAAGTGGAACCCATGTTTGTCCATATTTATAGTTTGCATTTCAAGTTAATTTAACATCCTGATGTCCTATTGATCAGAAGGTTATTTGGAAATAGAGATAACTGGTTTGCCCAACAGTTCGCCATTTTTTGTGGCCACAACTATCAACCCATTAAAACATGCTCTGATAGAAAATTTTCAATGGGTCCCCTATCAATCCTGTCTTTCATCCCTCCAAATGATATGTTTCATCCCAGTGATTTTAACTATGTGGAGAGCCAAATCTTCCATTCACAAATGGGTAAAGCCCTTTAACAAATCCCCGGCCTAAGCCCTTCATTGCTATATTTATCGGGATTTTTTTAACCCCTCAAAACCCTCATCACATTACTATTCCCATCATAATGCCTTATAGTGGAAATCCTTCACAAAGCACACATGAATCACCCCTACCCTTATCATAATCATTTGTTGGTTTAATTCGCAAAACCCTTCATCGCATCATTATCATGTTACAATCACTTTACAAAGGAAACCCTTCGCAAAATTCATAAACCATCCCTCTTTCACTTATCGCATTCAATGTGGGTGCATAACACATGCCATAAGGGCCGGACCCAACGAAATTATAAAGCACAATAGATATACATGTTGGGTTCGAAAGCCCGTCACATATCGCAATCAGCCTCAATCCAAGGTTTACACATATATATGGCACGTTACTAACCTCCAGACCTGACGGCATCATTAACCGTGTTGTATACATTGTCGAGTCTGAAGTCCCATCGCATATTGCATATCGGCGGAGCCCCGGGCCTTGTACACAATACACGCAGCAATATGGCAGACCCACTCAGCGATCAAATGCAATATATATATAATATTATAATAGATAATTATAAATTATATAGATAATATATAATATAAAAATTAATATATAATATAATATTATCTATTATAATAATATATATAAGTTTCTGTCGAAACTGTGGAGCGATAAAAGGGTCTTTTTAACACCTATTACCCAAATTAATTTGTAAACCCAGGGACACTTTTATTTCAGAGTTACTCCAGTCTGAGCAGCTATTTTAAGAGTAATGTTTGCAGTATAGTGCAAATACAAAGTAAATGATTTTAAACATTACTTCAAAAGGATAAATCCACAGGTAGCTTATCGTCAAGGTGCGGAATGGAAACCACACCCTCCCCTGAAACTGATGAAGGAAATTAGAGCATTGACCAAGGTCTGGGAGAGGCAGCGACTGCTGAGCTCTCTACAATCAACCTTCTCTCACACCAAAAGCAGCAATGCAAGTAATGGAAATGGCAGAAAGTAATAGAAAACTAGGAATGGAACAACAAGTCTAAAATGGACGGCCGTAAATGGAACAGCAAACTAGAATTAAAGGAATCTGAACAACAAACTTTAATTAATGGAAATGAACAACAACAAAGCCAAATTAATAGCAATCTTTACTCTAAGAATAAATCGAACAGCACAAGGAAATAGAACAACATTGATTAATGATGGAATATGAAACAATGTTGGAAAGTCAAATATAAATACACACGGCACTCCTTAATAGTAATCTGATATGGTAATCCAATTATTAGTCTTAGCTATGAAGAATACGAATGTATTTTGTAATGGAACAACAACGTTCATAGATTCAACAATCGCAAAGAAATATAATTTCTAAGATGAAAATAATACCAATGGTCAAATGTGACAACACAGGCACTCCATAATTGAATAGCAACGGTATCCTGTAAAAACCATTTATATCAGCACTTAAAGAAACAGCAATGCGTTGCAAAATCGATATGATATTTCTGTCTCAGAAAATGAGATTACGTGCAGAGTTGTGGATAAATAATATACATACCAGTTACCAAATAAAATGGATAAGCATAACACGCATAAAACGAAAGAATATAATATACAGTAGCAGCAGCAGCGTACTCCACCAGAGGCTGGGCCCTTAGCCGCCAGTGGACGCTGCTGGGTTACTTCAGAAGGAAAAGAGTGAACAACAACTCCCAAATCATGTATTGATTAGCAAATTGTGGAATCATTACAACAACAAATGCTTGAGAATTACAGCATGAAACAATCCCTATCCTATGAATAATCCACCATCATTCTTCATCATTTTTCATCCCCCAAAAATCATCCTAAAGTCATCCTGAAGCCATCCCCATCTCTGATCTCTATTTTCATTTAAATAGAGAGATCAGAGAGAAGTTACAATAAAGATAAGTACAACATGATTTATTTTACAAAATTGGATTGATTCTAACCATTTGATCAACAAGAAAATATATTTCCTTGCATCTCTCAACAAAAGCAAGACGAATTTGGCTTTGCAGCTGAGATTTGGAGGACGGCCGCAACAGCAAAACTGAGAAAATCGTGCTCAAAAAACCCTGCGTTTCTCTCAGTACAAGCTGTATTTGGGCAAACCATTCTTCACTAAAGTTAATTGGGCCCGTTCTGGACGAAACCCATGTTCCAGATTTTCCAGATTCTTCTCCATTTGCTCAGAATCTCAACCAAAAAACTGTCACTCCTTATTCCAGCGAATTTCTGAGTTGGCAGATTTAATGGTCAAATCTTCAATCTGGAAATTATCTTGGAGGCTAAAAATGGTAAATAATGTTACAACTAATTTATTGAAACTATTATTGATAAAATAATTCATAATCATGACTTTATTAGAAATAAAGGAGAATAGATAATATTCATTCATAAGAGCATAAATCATTTATAAAATGGATTTAAATAATAAATTATAACAAATGATATGATGAAGAATAGTGGAAATGGGCGGGATAAGTGTTCAAAAGTGACAATAATAATGGCATATTAACGGCCCAACAGCAGCCACGTTGCATATCACATTATTAGTGGGAGTCCAGGCCTTATACGTATTACACACAATGATATAGTGGACCCGATGACCTATCAAATACGATGTATTTGTTTTCAGGTCCAGGGCCATATCACATATCACATATCGGTGGAGTCCAAAGCTCACGCCTATTGTGATACATGATATGTCGGACCCAACAATGTTTAGAAGTGCCAATACATAATATTTTAGGTCCAGTTTGAGTGATCAGGGCAAGGTTTTCCTTGTTTTCCTATTTTTTCCTGTGTTTTCCAAAATTTCTGAAATAACAAAGGGATTGGCTTTTCAGTGTAGAAGGCAGTGATTTTTATTTACATGAATATTTTTGTTATATTGTTCATAATCATCAATCTAATGATAGCTATCCTTGCAGGTGAGAAGAAAAGGATGCAGGAGGGGATTCGAAAGGCCGTGTATATAGAAGCGTTTTGTTTAAAGAATCTAGCCGCAACTCCACACGTTGCCCGTACGGGCCGCAAACAAAGTTGTCCTTGTATCCATTGTGGGAAGGAAACATACAATTGCCCTTGTCACCAGCACATGTTCTCCTCCTCGGGAAATGAACTGACCCGGCCGTTATGCCTTCTACGTGCCAGCAGTCATGCTATTTGATACTATCTTTGTGTATTCAATTGGCATATGTGAAATAATGGGAAGACGAAGAGGCAGGGTGACCTTAGCTTGTCAGCATTTTCGCCAACCTGTCACATCTCTACATATTGATCTGTGTAATGGCAAGAGGTAAGGAAAGGTCATGGAAGGCCAAGGGTCTTTAGGGCTGCATAACTATTACCACCGAAGAGGAGAAAGGGCCTTTGATTTTCGAAAGGAACATTGTTGCCTTATTGTGAATGAGGAGGACTATTTTGGAGGGAAGAAGGAGCCTTTAGTTTTAGACTCATTGTATTTTTTTGGATTAGAGTGTTGTTGCTTGCATGAATGTAAATGTGATTTATATTTATGCATATTGATGACTTATAGTTCACTATTAGTCTTATTAAATTGAATGTGATTCAGTTTCATGGTTAACTTGTGAATGGTCTTTGATTTGAAACTAAATTAAACATTAGTTGCAGTTTTAATTCCATAGAAGAATGTGTATTCCTATATGAGTGATTGGATTGCAATTTCACTTTAATACAGTCTTGTCTAGCTGTGAATTTAGTGATTGATTCATTTGGACTCGAATCTATGCATGATGTTTAACCTTCTTTATCATGCTCCTGCTGAACATATATATGATGTTTAAACCTCTGTATTATGCTCTTGTAGGATAGATTAGGATAGCTAGGACTAGATTAGAGTAGTCAGAAGTAGTATAGATTGGATTTAATACATAGAGGTTATCCGTTTTGTTTTGTTGATTTAATTGAATTCTTCCTCCAGGAAGCAATCTTTTGACATGTTCAAATGGTTTACATGGTCCTTAAAAACTCGTCGAAGCTAGTCATTCCAAACAAAAGCAGGTCTAATTGGGGCTTGCGATCGGGTTGCACTGTGCACATTTGTCATGTCAACATAACCTTAAAGGAAAATCATTGAAAATCATAAGCATGGAAAGAGAATGGAATTATAATTCATATAGGACTATAATAGGGAGAAAAATTTATCACAAACTCACAACACAATAATTCTTGAATAATAGTTGCGACTGTCCTTTGAATCTTTGCAAAAGTGATGAAGGACAAGCTCCAAGAATTCAACTCACTAATGTCCAACCCAGTCTATGAATAAAAACTAGATGCATATAACCAAAAACCATTTTACCCTCTCTTAGGGTTGAATCCTTCAGTTTAGGAACTAATTACATGAGGTGTTCAACAAAACCCTAATGTTTAGGGAGGTTAAAAAAAATCCTCCATTCAAACTTTGATTGAACTGCTCTCATAAATGAGGCCTAAATTTACATAAAAAAAAACCTAACAAGCCTATTTGCCTTTCATTACAACACAATTACATCCAAGTTAATTAATTACATCATAAAAACTTGAATATGGCTGATAAAACTGAGAAAAATTAATTATAGCCAAAAGCGCAACGTGCCAGGAGAAAGCACACCAAGTTTGGTAGAATTGATTTTTGGAGGCCTTCCTGAGGTCCAAACCAGGATCTTGATGGCTCATTGGAAAGATGTGGATGTATGCTACATGATGGATTATTAAATAACTAAAAAAATTTGCTCCTATCCCTACAAAACTTCATTCTCCGAGAGGTTCTCTCAAAAGCGCAACCAGCGCTTCAAAAAGAGAGCAGAGAAGTTTTTTTTTAGTTGTTTTTGGCCTTTTCCACCTACCAAAACTTGCTGAAGGTTTGTCCCAAAGGATATAAGTGATGTAAAAGATTTTAGGAATCTAAATATGAAACAAAAAATTTATGTGGATCCTCCCATAAAAAGTGTGGCATGGGGTACGTTGCATTTTGGACCTAGTGGCTGTCTCAGAAATTTCCAAACATTCATAAAAAACCAAAAATTCTCAAAATTCCTTCAAAATTGGTCCAAAGATGCTCCATGAAGACCTGAGAAGGTATGCTATTCTATTAGATACACATCAACAAGCAAATACAACTTAGCCTTCCCTTTTGGCTTGATTAGGGTTTCCTTCAGCTTTTCCTTCAACTTCTTGATCTTGACTTTGGAGACGTGATTCCTTGTGTAGTAATGAAAATCCATGTGTCTTTGCAACATTTTTCTCTTTTGGCCCTCTCAAGAAGGTTTTCCAAATGTAAATTCACTTTTTCAAGCCAAAACTCCCTATTCGCATTGATTTCTGCTATAATTAGGTCAATTGAACACATCTACTCTCTTTGTTGTTGACGTGCCCTTTTGAGGCCTCTAGTTCTTGGCCTCTTCCTTGTCACTTTATCTTGATGTTCATCTGAATCATCTGTATTAACTACTAATTTTCCCTTTACGTATTCCTTGCTAGCATCAAACTTATTCTTACTCAAGAGTAGTTAATTTACCTTCAATTGCTTATTCTCCTCCTCTAGGAATGAAATCATGAAATTGGCCTTAGACAGGTTTTCCTTAAGCTATTTGATATTAGCATATTTATCCATGATGACCTAATCTACTGTCTTATGCTCCTCATTAACCTTCAATTCTACCATATCAATGTCAAGATGGAATGGCTCCTCATCTTGAAAAGGTGCCTCATGTTGTGATGATGAACCCTATTATGTTGATGTAAGCTTGGCCCATTCCACAATGTGTGGAGTAAACACAGACCTCCTTCCTCTCTGATATGTTTGGAGCACCTCAGAACTAGGTCTCCCAAGGGATGTTAAGGAGACTGAGATGATGAAGCACGATGACCTTGATCAGGGGGTAATGATAAAGTTTGTTCATCTACTGAGGGTAAGGCTTCCTTTGGACAATAAAAGTCATCTTCTCAATACTCCTGAACAAGTAATAAGTGATGTTTAACCATCCTAACCCTGGTAAAATGCATGAGGAGCCTGATATGATAAGTATACAGCTTGGAGAACCGACCCTCACAAGTTAAACACTTAATGATGATTTTCATCTTGGGGACATACTTGTTCTCAAGAAACTTGCAAGGAAATAGTCTCTTCACCTGATTTTTGTACTAGGGTTTGATATCAGGTTCATAATAGTGCTTATCTAGATCATGGCGCTTGAACCACTTCTCCCCTATATTAGGAATCTTGGTAGAATCTAGAATAATAGAAGATGAAATGGTGAAAGTTACCCTGCAAGAGTCATCCTGTTGTCATGAAGATGTACTGCAAAGAGCCTAGTGAGCTCTGGGTGATATTGCACTCTCTCAAACTGTTCATAGAATTCATATCAGCCAAGGTGCCTGAAGTATGTGACAACCAACTCTGAGGCCTGCAATTCCCTAAGGTTTGATGGATCTTCTCTGACAATCCTGCCTCCCTTGTGTGGTTTTCTCGGTTGCATGCCTCTATCAGCTGAGGTATCTCTGCCTATGTTCTCCTCCTCATAGTCTTGGTCTTCCAGGTCCATGTTTGCAAGGTTGAGGTGTATGGAAATGAGGAATGAGGGGATGGAAAATGGGCTTGCAACTAGGAAATGAATGGAGTGGGAAATGAGAAGAAGGGTTTTGTGTCTTGAGCTCTTGGGGAAGAGAGACAAAAGGGAATGTGAAGGAATAGTGGGAAAGAGGGAAAAGGGATAGGGTGATTTTAGGACTGTAGGGATGGGTGCTAAGAGGAATAGGAAGGAGTTAGGAATTAGGTAGAATTAGGGAGAATTTAGGGTTTCGAGATTACAAATAACCAATGGTTCTTGTAACTTAGATTTAGCAACCCAAAACCAAGATGAAGGACATGTACTTACTTGTAATAATGGAGAGAAAAACAAATTTGAGGTCTATTGGAAGATTTGGAGGTTTTTGGTCACTTCTGGGAAAAGCACAACGCCTTCGCTCAGAAGCACAGCGCGATGAAAAAATCGCAATGCCCATTCATTTTTGTTCTAGGAAAATTGGGGAAAAACGCAGCGCCGGGTGAAAAGTGCAGCACTTGCCTCCAAAAGCACAGTGCTAGTCTATTTCAGCCAAAATCGTAGCGCCTCTCTGCCAACGCGCAGAGCCAGGATTTTTTCGCTCAAGCTCACTCAATCTTGCCTTTCTTTCTTCTCCCTTTCACTTCTTGCTTGGAAAATGAAGATAATGAATTTGAAAATGAAGTATGAGGTCTTAAATAAAAGAATATTTTTATTTTTCACTTGAAAAATCCACTTTTTCAATGTTTCTTGTTCTCCTTTAATGCCTTTTCCTTCTTGTGTTTTTGCAGGTGGATAAATGCTCAATTTGTCTTGAATTTTTGTAGTTTTTCTCTGTCTAGCAGTAAGGAGAAATGCTCTAGTGCAACTGAGATCAATTATTAAATATAGAAACTTAAAATTACATATGAAATACAAATAAACTAAATACTTTGTTTTCACCTCAAAAATATGTTTTTGACGTGGAAATTACATTAGTTTAAAAACATAATAATTTTAGTAGCTATGACTTACAAGCCATCATGCTTGATTTATTAATTATCCTCATACCCTTGTTGACCTTTATTTCCACTTTCAAATCATTTTCTTGACCTTAGTGATGAAACCCTAGAACTAATGAAATCATGCCCTATGACCTAATGAAATCAACTGCAGATTGATTATGAAACCATAACTAAAGACAATATGAATAAGGATCAACAAGTATACTCTATGAGGGAAAGATTTTCTGAAGAGAAAACAACCATCAGTGGATCAGTATATCATGACCTAATGGAATGATGCAAAATTTTTGGTATGAGACCCCTACTATGAAAATGTAAAGAGTGAGTTTTGATCTCTGATGGAAGTATGCAGATAATGACACTAACATTGGCCTTATTGGGGATAGAAGCTCCTTGGTGGTGTCAAGAACACCATAGACCAAGTTCCTCATCCATTGGGCAATACTGTCAAAACTAAAAAAAATTAAATATGACTCAAAGACACATATTGACTCGAAACTGACTTGAAATAGACGAAAAAATTGACTCAAGACTTACTTAGTTGAAACAAGTACTTACAAAACTTATTAATGGTAGAAAACCATTAAGATTTGAGGGCTTCAAATAATGATGACAACCACCTGCCTACTGAAGAAGTATGTACAATCATGTGAAGTGAACATTCCAATGTAACCAATCCAGCAGATGGCTACCCACTGAAATTCTACTCTCACTTTCCTCAAGCAGGTAGAACGATGTACATGTAGGCAACTCATAATAACAATTCAAACCGAGGCTTATGCTAACGAACCAAGCAACATTTATCTTCTCTAATGCTTGCAAAAGAATGTCAAAGGGATCTTGCAAATTTTGAAGCACTAGCTTGTCTTGGGATCTAGCAGCAAAAATACAAGTACTCCCTTCATTCTGATCTTAAAGAACAGTTGGTTGCTTATTGATACGAAGGCATAGAGAAGTATAAGCTTTTGTTATCTGAGTGTTGGTTGTAAATTCCTTTAGCATGAGAAATTTTGACTTGGTTTCTGGCATACTGTCTCTCTCAGGCTCATACTCCTCAATTTCATAGTCTAATTCATTCTTAAGCAAAAAACATTTTTCAACATTATCAAACATGAGAACCCTATCATCCTCATGAAATAAAACAATATATGTTCGTTGATCTATAAATCTAATTTCATGATCCTTAATAAGTAACGTATGGAATTTTGGTAATATTTTGGAATAGTGACAAGAAGGTTGAGGGTTCAACACTCCCCCCCCCCCCCAAACCAACTTTTTCACACTTAGCCCTAATGGCCTCTTTTGGGTTGCCATGTGACAACCTCTGATTGGTCAATGTGGAAGCCACATCACTTGCATAGTCAATCTTCCATATCAACACCTTTTCCATGTCACTCGGTCATCAAAACCGTGCCACATCACCCTACCATGTCATCACACCAACCACATGAACTATGCCACATCAACACTACATCAACATTTGTACAAACCAATCAAAATCCCACATTGACATCCATATAGCCTAGTCAACATTAGTACTACCATATTTCATGCATATACTTCCATGTCATCATCAATGTCAGTTTCTCTATAACCACGTGTTAGATCCTAGTGATGCCACGCGTCCCACTTGAGAATCTTTTTTCCTATTTGGACAAATTCTATTTGAATTCATTTAAGCATAATTGGAAATATCTTGATGAGTAATTGACATGGGTGAATTTAGATAAAAATTTAATGTCATCAATTTTTCTTGGTTGTAGAGATCCTCCTAGATCATATCATTGAGAGTTTAGCTAAATCATCTTGTGACATGTCTACTCTAGAGGGTTTGTATAACTATCTTATGCAACGTAAATCTTTGACTGTTATAGGTCACCTTGCAGATCTTAATGCAAATATTCAACCATGATGTACCCCACACACTTGTGGATGTAATACCTTCCACTTGCATTATGGCCATGCCATGTTGGAAATCTCTTGTTTCTCTAGAAATTGTAATTCAAGTACAATTCTTCAAGTCTTCGATGGACATTATTTTGTGCCTCGGGGAATTCTTCCTTAATTTTCAATCGAGATAGTGGGGACATCATCACCATAGATGTTGAAGTTGTCAAAGCCCCATTATGTTATTAATTTATCCCTAGTTTTAGTTGGTTTTATGCCATTAAATTTGTCATGTTTTCAGTGTTTCAAGTGCTTCACATTCCCCATAAAGGAAATATTGTGGTGATAGATCAACTTGAGTATTCTATATAATTGACTAGCTATATTGTTATGAGAATTGTTGTGCCATCTATTGCTAATAACGCTCGAGAATATGAGACTATTAGTGTGGGACTATTTAAAATCATGTCGCTTATAGGTGTTTTACCTATGCCCCCACCTTGATGTTACATATACTTATTTCACTCCTATGAATATGATATGTTCCATCTCCAATGGATCCCATTGGCTTCTTGACCCATGGGTAGTGCCTTATACTTTAGGTGTTGATTAATATGGTAGTAAGCACATGCCTTTAAGTTTGGCTAAGATCACTTACCAATGCATGTAATTGGAATTTGACACTTCTGAGTCAGATGACACTTCTAAGTCACGTGACACTTTAGTGTGAAATTTGATCACTATATTATGCCCATATGGGTGGTGTACCATCAAATGTCTCATGACATTTTGGATACTAATCTTCCTACTAACAAAGAAATCATGAAAATCATGTCAATCTTTGATGACCCATGAGGAGAACTACATCATTCATTATCCTTCCTTCCTTATGTAGATAAGTTAGGTGAGTCACAAAAGTGTCATTCATGTCAAATATTTAATGAGAAGATGCATGCTCACCCTTCTCCACTCCATCCTATGATTATTGTCAGACCCTTTGCTAATGGGGCAATGACTTTATGCAATGTAACCCAACCTCAATCAAAGGACACCACTATATCATTGTAACAATGGAATACTTTACCAAGTGACCCAAGGCCATTCCTACCTTCTCTAACTATGGAACCACTATGCCATTATTCATATTCAACCATATTGCTTCTAGGTTTAGGGTACCCAAAAAAATCATGACTAATCATGGTTCAGGTTTTCGCATTCATATGATGATGAAATCAATAGTGAAGTTGGGTATAAAAACACTCAACCTCCTACTACCATTAGGCTAATTGACAAGTAGAGCCCATTAATCATGTCTTGAAACCATGCCCTGAAGAATGATAGGGAATCATAAGTCAAATTTGCTTCTTATGCTTTTTTTGCATTATGGGTGTATCAAACCTCAATTAAAAATCACACGGGTTTCACTTCTTTTGAGTTAATTTATGGAGTGGAGGTTTTAATTACAGCTGACTATGAGATTCCATCAATGAAACTTTTCATTGAACTACTTCTTGATACTACAACAGAGGAAGAGTGTCTCTTACATTTGGACCATCTTGATGAATAACAATACTATTCTATAATAGCCAATGAGACTCATACAAAGCATGTCAAGGCTGATGA
Source organism: Pinus taeda (assembly GCA_000404065.3). Taxonomy (NCBI): domain Eukaryota; kingdom Viridiplantae; phylum Streptophyta; class Pinopsida; order Pinales; family Pinaceae; genus Pinus; species Pinus taeda. The sequence continues at coordinate 175,045 of APFE030496396.1, forward strand.
ATATATTCAATATTATGTCTTTTTGGAAGGTGACCTAGTTTTGGTCTATGATTAGGATCATGATAAGTTAGGTGTAGCTAAGATGGAACCACGTTGGCATGGTCCCTATATTGTTAAACATGTTCATAGAAAAGGGGCCTATGAACTGGTAGATTATGTTGGAGAACATTTACTGGAGCCACATAATGGGTTCTACCTCAAAATTACAATACATAAGTCTTCTAGCTATAGGGTGATTGTACATATTGTATATAGGTTTGAGTGGGGTGTTCCTTTTCTCTTTTTATTTTGTATTGATGCTAAGTTTGTGCATTCACTTATACATTGTGCTTCATTGGAAAATGTCAAGTCCCTCTACAATGTCCATAGGCTTCATTGATGGTGCTAGCCATAGTACTCAAAACATGACTTCCACTAGTTGGGTCCTCTTCTAAACCACCGATGAGCTCCTGAGTTTAGGGGTCATTTTGCTTGGCCCTACGACCAATAATTTCGTGGAATATAGTTGGTTATTTAGCTATTTTTTTAGGCTATTTCCCTCGGAATAAATCACAGGATTGTCAAACTTGACTCGCAGCTCATAGTTTCTCAGCTAAACAATATTTATTTTGTGAGGAATCCTTCATTACTTCATTATTATTTGGGGGTACATCTCTTGGAATGACATTTTCGTAGCATTACCTACATTCATATTCCTTGAGACTATGATATGTTGTCTTATTCATTGGCTAACTATGTCTTGAATTGACATTTTTCACATTGAGTTTATAAACCATACATAACATATACTCATTAAAATCATTAATGACAACATCATGAGAAAAAATGTACAAGAAAACACCAACATAACCATAATATATATATATTATATATTAATATATATATATATATATAATATATATATATATATATATATATATATATATATATATAATATATATATATATATATATATATATATCATAATTTTTTTTAAATTAATTATAGAATTCAAAAAATAGAAAATATATGGTCCTTCTTTTACCTTATCCATGTTTTATTTCTTTCATTATGTGATTTAACCATGGGTCTAGTCTTTCTAGATGGTTTTCAGAAGATAAAGCGGTGTTTTTATTGTAACATGCACTGGAACTTAAGTTTGTTTCTCTTGAACCTGTAATAGAGGGTTGGGTCTCTCACTTCATCTTGATTACATTGTTGACCGTCATCACCATCTTCATTGCATCTTAGGTTTGACCCTATCAAGTTGCAATATTAACCCATCACTCTTTGCACATTAAAATATGTGATAGAGATATCATGTATGTGGATTCCCTAGATTAGTACCTCATTGTTGTGTTGGTGTCGATGCGACGTTATTTTATCACCACATAATCCATCCTTTTAAACTACCATGACTCAAAATTTGAGCGTCATCTTCCTCTTCTTTGTATACCCTAGAAGGATTCCATTACTAATTTTACCTCATGATTGCTGCTATATTTAGTCTCTCTTATGCATGTTGATATGCATTGGTCTCATATCATCGTTGACATTATCCCTTTCACTTTCTTTCACTTGGTGTTCTATCTTTCATGGAGGGACCACTCTGATGAGTGGTTTTTCTTGCAAACCTATTTTCTTTTTTCTATTTAAGGTGGTTATATCTATAGGGTCTCCATTTTAATATTGTTTCATGCATATTTTTCCCTGTGATTACCTATACTTTTGCCTAGTTCTTATCGATATCATCTCCAATATGCACATCCTTAGATTATTACCTTAACCTTGAGCATGATAAGGTAAATTGTTAATTTTTTAGTACATTTCCTTTGTTTTCAATGTTTTAAGGAAGTTTACATAAGATTTTACTAATGATGGTCAATGTGGAGAATCGATTAATGTGATGCATCAAGGGTTCTTATTCACTCAGTTCAGTTCTTGTTCGCAAAATAATGTTCTTATTCCTATTATCATCTGTCATATGTCTAGCTATCATGGTGAGAATTGAGATCATGATTGTTGCATAGCAGGGGCGTGAGATGGTTTTACGTTGCTTCATTTGTGCCCAAGATCTTAGGAAGAAGCATGAAGCCACAATCAAAGATATGGTCAAACTTCCCTCTATACACACCAAATCCTCATATGTAGTAAACAATAATGATCTTTCTAGCTCATCAAAAACTCCTTTTTCTAGTTCATTAGTAGTTTAAAGTCTTTAATATCATTCCTAAATGATATCGAATGAGTTATGTTTGAGAATTCTATAATTTGTTAGCCAACGCAATATTTAGACCTAAGTATGGAAACATATTTGGTAGCTTTGTTCTATGGACCAAGATATGCTAGATATCATGAGACAAAGGATTCATATTCGATGGTGTATTGTGTGGAGTCATGTGGTTCATGCTATTTTTGTTTATGAAGACACATCCCATCATTCCAATCCAAGCCAAAGATGCTCTTTCTATTCTATAGGGATGAAGATCACGATCGAAACCTTAAAATGTAAGTAATTGTTTGATCTCTAATCTATGAGATCAGAGACATTGGTATTATCCATAGATGAAGGATATTCCTGTAAATATATATTCGACCTTGTAATGTGATATGGGGGAGAGGAGTTGACATATGGCAATGTTTATATGTAATAATCTTTTCTTAATACAACGATACTTTGAGTTCTATCATCCTGTGGTTTTGTTGTTGATGTATTATTGATTGTCTTTATGTAGCCTACTTTCCAAGAAGGCATGACCCCCCTTCCGCGGAATAAATTCTACATTTGTAGGTGATACATTTGTATGATTTTTATTTCAGTTGTAATTATATTAGGTTATTCTCATGTTTCTTTATTCTGAGCTAGTTTTATTTTTAGAGTGACTAGTAATTGGTTGAGACTTATTAAGGATATCCTCTAAACCATTCTTTTGTTCGTATGCCAACATATGGTATGAGATAACTTAGTGAGTTATTCATCTCAGTTGAATATGCAAGGAAAACATAAAACGATGAGGGAAATATACCTTAAGAGTCATGATTACATTTCTCTCACATGATCCAGCTGAGCCCCATTTATATTCAAGTTTGAGAAGAAGTGGTGGCTTCTTTGAAATGTAATGTATCTCTGACTTCCAGTGCTTTCTATTGTCATGCTCTCAAGATATCTTAGGCTTTACTCCTACACAAATTGTGTTTGTATCTTATAAGTCTATGAGCCCTGGGTTGATAATAAATGTCTGAGGTTTATGCAAATAAATAACACAACATCTTCAGCTCAAACCTAGTTTCTATGATTTATACTACTCATTCCACCAAGATTATCTACCTTTTTTACTAGTGGTTATGATCTTTTGGTTTGTCACATAGATCCATGCTCTATGTCTCGTGGCCATGCACTAGCATTAGACTATGACATTGATCACAATGCTTTTCCTAGTGGCTATGATCTTTTGGTTTGTCACATAGATATACTATGTATGTCTCATGGCCATGTACTAACATTTCATGTCATGGATCCACAATATAATCAATAACATGATTATCGAAAACAAAATCTAATTAATTTTCCTAGGCATTAATATGTCATGTCACTAGATTATTTATTTCGCGTCAATTTTAAAAATTTAGACAATCCAATCAAGTTCAATCTATTGTTAGTAACCATTGCACTAAATGAAGTTATTTAGTTATAAATAACGAAATCTTTCTCATTGTTTGGTTATTTTAGCTAAAATTTGAATGTTATGAATGACAACTCAGCTCTATGAATGAGAAATGCATTATTGTTAGTTTAAATTTAAGACGATAGTTAGAGGTTTGGGATAAGTTTCTTCTAAACATATATACGCTCACATCTAGGTTTGGTTTGGGATAAGTTTCTTCTAAACATATATATGCTCACATCTAGGTTTTCTTCATTCCATGCACGAAACAAGATTGAACTCTATTAGCAATGTCTAATATGCATTTCTCTGGATTGTTTCCTCAATAACATTTGCAATATATTATTCCAAATATGATCACATACTCTACAATTTGTAAAATTTGATTGAATATGCCTATGCAACAATAAATTGAGATATTATAAATCATTTTGTATACAAATTATTTCAAAGAAATGTTTATTATGGATTTAAAGTTGTTTCTCTTTTACTTTGTTCACGCAAAAAACGCTGTCTTGGAGAGCAAGTAATAATAAAACGTTGTCTTGGAGAGCACGTAATAATAAAAGTCTATTGCCACTTGACCATCATTGTTTCGGAAAACTAGAAATACACATCGAAATAGCTTGCCCGACAAGTAATACAAGTATATGTAAACCTACCCATTAGCGTTTTCTTTCTGGCTTTTTGGCTTTTTCAAATGAGCTTATTATTTTAAACTATCGGAGATAGATAGTTTGACCTCTACACATTAGTTTTTTAATAAATATTCAGCCACCTCGATTTTGTGAAAAAATTATTTTCGGCCGCCTGGAAAATCAATGAAAAATAATTTTCTACCAAAAGAATAAATCAGGCAGTTTATAAACAATTGCCGCCTCGCAGTGAAATGTCAACTCGGCCAGTCGCATAAGCGATATTATTAGTATGCCTGCCGCACGTATTATGCATTGGATATTATTATTACGCCTACCGCAATTATGCATTAGGGTTTGGTGAACTATATTAGTTTAAGAGTTATTTTAATAATTTGATTTTGAAAATTGAAATTTATTATTTTATTTTTTTCATTCAATTATCTAATTTAATAGGTTATTATTTATTGTACTGGGTTTTGTGTTATGTATTTAAAGTTTTTAGGTTGATCTGTAAGTCTGTTCTATCGCTAGTACTTTGGTGGTCCCGTGCATTTCTCTTAAATTTTGATAATCTAGGTTTACTTTTCCTCAAGGTTTGATTTGATATATTTAATTTGATGAAATTGTATTGTTTATTATACTGAACTTTGGTGGATCGTTGGTATTTGTGTGGTCCTGTGGAGCTAGTGGGCTGAATGCATTTGCCTTAAATTTTGATAATCCAGGGCCATTTTTCTTGAAGGTTTGATTTAATATATTTAATTGGAAGAGATGCTATTGTTTATTATAATGAAAAATGAAACATGTAAGACATGAATAATTGTTTATTTAAATCCAATACTATTTATTTAGGTAATGTTTTAATGCATCGTATTTACTGCATCGAATTCATTAACTCAACAGTGAAACAACCAACCACTCATATACATTTGATATCATTGCAATTTGTTCTTGAAATTCGATGTTGTGATTTTAAACACCCATAATAGTTATGTGTTTGCACCAATTCAGGGATAGCCCTGTAAAATGAACATAGAATCGTAATTTCTAATCAATGTTAATTATTATTTGATTTGTATTCTTTTTCTCTTTACAAAAATGTAGTCTGTCAGTGATTTGCTATCTATCATTTTATTTTGATGTTATTTGTTATTAATAGAAAGATAAATATAGAAATTTAAAAATATAAATTTAATTGTAATTTCTGACCTGTGATAAAAAAGTTATTAAAATAACACAAATTATTTTTATAACTATTTTAAATTATAAAATATATAGAAAATTTAGAAAAACTGATTATGTAATTTGTGGTCAATTATGTTGTAAGAATTTCTATTCTGGAAAAAAAAATGTACTATTTATTAAATAAAATATTTTATTAATAAAATTTAAATCAATTAAATAATCTAAGATAATATTGTCAATAAAATTAAATCAATTAAAATAATCTTAATTCAAAATAATATTGTAGTTAATTGAAGAAAATGTTGAAAATATAATGAAAGATCTTTGGTCTTTGATAATGGATGGAGTTATCTTGGGAAACATTGGAGGGATCACAAATATTAATTTCAACATTCAAATCAAATAATTTAATTAAAATAGAAAAAATGAGGTGAGCATCAATTTTATACAAATAGAACCACAAGTTTCTCAACATCTATTTGGCATTATCCATGGAGGAGAAGAGTTTGCAATTCTCTACTTGTTTTTCTCTTAGTACAAAACCCAAGAATGCCTTCATTTTCCTATGAAGTGAAATTGAATTCAAGTACTTCTTTTCTACCCCTCGTGTGCTTAGGGTCTACCACCCACCCTACCAGACCGTTTAGCAATTTAGAGTCAAACATAGAGTGTCTCTCCTCCCTAACTTCTATCTCTAAATCCCTTCTCTCCTCACGCGCTTCTCGTGGAATTTCTTTGAAATTTGTCCCCTTAGAGTCGTGAGCGAAGAGCCTCACCCCCTCTATCTTGACTGAGTTCTGTCATAACCACTCCTACTTCTTTATCTTTGTCTTTACAACATCGTTGAGTCATGAAGAGACAATTCTAGATTCCGATGGAGATTTCCCCTACCTGCAAAAGGACACACAAATTGAAACAAACCCCCCCCCTCCTCAACCAGGTCTGAACACTAGCACACAATCTCATCACAATAACACAAAACAAAGCCCTGAAACTTTGATGAAAATCCACCAAAGAAAGAAGAAGGTGACTCAAAGTCATCCACAAACTCAATTCCCTCCACCATTGGATAGAAAAACACCACCCCAAGATTGCAGACCTACATGGACCCAATGAATAGAGACCCAACTTCAAACCCCACTCACAAACCTAGACTCGATAAGAAAATAAAATAGTCCATGCTAGTCCCTACCACAAAATCCAATTGAATCCACCACCAACATTGCTAAACTGATACAAACCTAGACATCAAATAACCCTAGAAAACTCAATAAAAATATACGACTTCAAGAGGTAATTGACATGCCACGATTGAGACACACACCCTTTACAACTCAATTTACCACATAGACTGAATAGGACATCAACCAAGACCAAGAAAAATATCGGAGAAAATGAAATTAACTTATAGTTCAAGCGTTGCAACCTAAATTGAGATGGTTCGAAGTTCGCCACCTAGTGTGACCCAAATGCAAAAGCCACCACTACCTCTACTCACAAGAGAGCAATAAACACCAGAATTCCTCTCCACCTTGTATGAAACACCAAATATTTCCACACTAGGGTTGTTTCCCACCTCACCTTCTCAGACAAGAAGCTCCAAGAGGCTGAGGTCTTAGCCTCGACTCTCACTCTCTCTTCACAAACAAACTCAACAACTCTTCATATCATTACAGAAAACCTCAAAGAACAGTATATTTGCATGTGAGGTACCCACTATGTACCAACAAAATTAAATGGAGGACATGACACCCTAAACCCTATCACATCTACCATAACACCCAATCAAGGGTTGATATTGAATTTATTATATATAAAGAGGAATTAAATTTATTCAAGTCTTCCTTTAATCATTAAAAAACTATTCCTTAAAAAGAATTAATATTTATAAATAAATATAACTAATAAAGTAAAAGTAGTAAAACAAATTTATATTATATTCATACTAAATAAATATCTTCTATCAAATTTAAATTTAAAATATTCTCAAAGCAATGAGCCATGACAACTTTCCAAATGGAATTTTCACGGCTAACCATCAAGACATTATAAGTTGCATTTGTTTTGACATGGATCAAATTTAACTTAAGAAAAAAAAAGTACACATCTTATTGTAAAATGGACCATTTTGTTAAATAAAATTTGCATATATATAAATGAACGTTATAAATAATAATGTATAAATTATCATGGAGGAACCTATTAGAATTGGAATAATTTCAAATCCCTAGGAAATTGGTGGGTGGGGAGCCACTCGAAAGGAATATAATATTTTAAATTTATTAAAAGTAATTGATCATTTTTCTAAATAAATTTTCTTATATATAAATGAATGTTATAAATTATGATGAGGAACTTATTAGAATTGGAATAATCTCAAATCAAATAACTGGGCACGAATCTAATTTTTTAAATTTATTAAAAGTCAATGCAACCTAACAAACTCTGTAATACACTACAACTCTTGATAAACATTTCACTGATGAATGGATAAGTTTACATATAGAAATAAGTGCATATGTATTTATGCTTATGCAACATGTGTAAATTTTCAATTTTAAAACCATATTTTTGAATGCATAAATGGATACAACACCTTGAAAGTTTATTTGGACACTTGGATTGTGTAAACCACATAAATTTGCAATTCCAACAAATCTTTGCTAGACAAAATTTAAATTTAATTTTAAAACTGGAATTAATGGCTCCAGGAAAATGGCTCCAAATTAATTTAAAATTTTTAAAAGGAGATAACTAAAATCCTAAAACAAACCCCCTTCTTTATGTTGATTGCAAAATATCCTGGAATCTCATAGTCATTCAAGTGAAAATGCTCTCTATTTAATCTCATTAACAACATTATCAACACACAGAGACTTTAGTCATTTCCTCCTCTGTGACATTTTTTGTGCTCCATTGACCACAAGGACCTATGGTAATGTTTCTCCTCGTTACCTTTCATGTTATAGCTTGGATATAATATCTATATAATATTTTGACACAGTGGTATGATTGGGAAAAAATGATTTAGCAAGGTGGTTTGAGCAACGTGTGTGAGACTGACATCTGCACAAATGTGAGACTATTTCAAGCGTGAACACATTTGCTCCCCTCCATACTCCACCATTTAGATTGTTATCTTTTCTTTGCTGCAAGATTTTTGCAGTAACATCATAAACATGTTCAATTATTTTAATGTATCTTTTCATCTTTAGAAGCAATTGCTAATTTATAATGATTATTATTTATACCTACCAATTTCCCAATATATTATATTGTGAACCTACTTTTGCAGTCACTCACTTGAAAAACTAATGAGTGATACTTTATGATAAACACCATGTTGATTTAATGATTATTCAATGTGCACTTGGCCGGATGACGAATGCCATGGCAATTGATCCTACACTCAGTCAACGAAAACTAGTTGATCTTAGACTAGATGGATTGAACATTGTGATGAATTGAAATTGGTCTATTTAAGTTTAGACCACTTTCGGATGATGAATGTTGTGACACACTCATTACAAATGAATTATTCTTATGCCACATATACAACTCTATATATTGATGAACTTTCCTGCCTCCATCTACATCTACGAGGCTAAGGACCAACGAGAAGAAGCAGTACTATATTACTAGGTCGATTGATTGAGTGTCGCACAAAGAGCGAGTAATGGTAGGCTCTAATATTGTTCCCTTGGGCTCATAATCCCTTGGGTTTTTAGTATTAATCCCTCGGTTGTATTTCTCCCTAGTCTGGATTTATAATATCGATCCCTTGTGTTTATTAATATAAGCATTCATTAATATCAATCCGTGGGTTTTATAATCTCTTCGGTTTTTAGTATTAATCCATTCGATATATAATATCAATCCCTTGCATTTATTAATATAAGGGTTCATATTCTTAAGGTATAATTATTCATGGGGTTTATAATATTAATCTTTGGGTTCCATATAAATCCCTTGGGTTTATAATAATAGTCAACCATGGTCCAACATCACACTATGAAAAAGAATTTTCTCAATATGAAAATAAGCCATGGTCCAACATCACATTCTTGAGTTTAATATTAATCCCTTGGGTTTATTAATCTAAGGGTTCATATTCGTAGGGTATAATACTATTGATAGGGTTTATAATATTTATTCTTGGGTTTCATATAAATCCCTTAGGTTTACTATGATGGCCAACCAAGTTCAACCATGGTCCAACGTCACATTGTGACAAATCTTGTCTCAATATGAAAATCAATAATCATAAATCATGGTAAACCATGTTTATTTTAAGGATTATATACATTGGGTTTATAATATTAATCCCTTGGGTTTAATATTATTCCCTTGGATTTTTAGTATTAATCCCTTGGGTTTATTAATATAAGGGTTAATATTTCGAGGGTATAATATTATTTATAGGGTTTATAATATTAATCCTTGGGTTCAATATTAATCTCTTGGGTTTATAATCATGACTAACCATGGTTTAACGAGACATTGTGACAAATATTTTCTCAATATGAAAATCAACCATGGTCGACCATGACCCAACATCGCATTGCGACAAAAATTGTGTCAACAAGCAACTATGGTCAACCATGTTTATTTTAGAATTTATAATATTTATCTTAGGGTTTATATACTTTGGGTTTATAATATTAATTCCTTGGGTTTAATATTATTCTCTTGGGTTTGCAATCCAATGAGTTTATTAATCGAAGGGTTCATATTCCTAGTGTATAATATTATTCATAGGGTTTATAATATTAATCCTTGGGTTCAAAAAAAATTCCTTCGGTTTATTATCATGGTCAACCATGGTTACTAACCATGGTCACATTGTGTCACAGATTGTCTCATGGTCCAATATCACACTGTGACAACCATGGTCAGCAATGGTCCAACGTTGCAATGTTACAAAGATTTTGAGTATGAAAATAAACTAAGGTAAACAAGGGTCAACCATGTTTACTTTAGGGTTTATTATATTATCTTAGGGTTTATATATCTTGGGTATATAATATTGATCCCTTGGGTTTAATATCATTCCCTTGGGTTTATAATCCTTTGAGTTTTTAGTATTAATCTCTTGGGGTTATCATTCCCTTGGGTTTATAATATTGATCCCTTGGGTTTATTAATGTAAGGGTTCATATTCCTCTAGCATAATATTATTTAGAGGGTTTATAATATATTTTTTTTTCTAGTTAAGACTAACCTAAGTACTCACGGGAGATTTTGAACTAGTGACCTATCACAAGGAGTGCCTTAACAGCGCACCCATTCACTGTCAATCCAAAGCCCCGTGGATAGAGAGTTTATAATATTAATCAATTGGTTTAATATAAATATCTCGGGTTTATAATTATGGTCAACTATGGTCTAACGTCATTATGACAAAGGTTGTCTCAATTTGAAAGTCTACCATGGACAACCATTGTCAACCATGGTCAATAATGGTAAACCATGGTCCAACATCATATTTTGACAAAGATTATTTCAATATGAGAACCGATCTTGGTCAATCAAGGTTCAACGTTGCATTGGGATAAAGATTATTTTACAATGTGTAGTAATCACTTTATAACATCAATCCATTAGATTTATTAATGTTAAACTCATTGATATTATATACCCAAAGGAATAATAAAACCAAGGGAATAATACTATAAACTCTAGGGAATATAAACCCAAGGGAATAATAGTAAACTCATGGATTAATACTATAAGCCCTAGGTATATAAACCCTAGGTATATTAATATAAATCCATTGGTTTTACACTCATGGTCAACCATGGTTAACCATGGTCCAATGCCACATTATGAAAAGAATTGTCTCAATATCAAAATCATAGTCCATTGTCGCATTGCCACAAAGATTATCTCAACATGAAAACCAACCATGGTAAACCATTGTCAACCATATTTATTTTAGAGTTTATAATATTTATCTTAGGGTTTATATACCTTGGGTTTATAATATTAATCCCTTGGGTTTAATATTATTCGCTTGTGTTTGTAATCCCTTTGGGTTTTAGTATCAACCCCTTGTGTGTATTATAATCCCTTGGGTTTAATATTATTCACTTGGGTTTGAAATCCCTTGGGGTTTCAGTAGTAACCCCTTGGGTTTATTATAATCCCTTAGGTTTATTATAGTCCTTTGGGTTTATAATATGAGTCCCTTGGGATTATTAATCGAGGGGTTCATATTCCTAGGGTATAATATTATTCATAAAGTTTATAATATCAATCATTGGGTTGAATAAAAATTACTTGGGTTTATTATCATGTCAACCATGGTCAATAACCATGGTGACATTGTGTCAGAGATTGGCTCATGGTCCAATATCACATTGTAACAATAATGGTCAACCATGGTCCATCATTGCATTGTTATAATGATTGTGTTAGTATGAAATCAACCATGGTAAATGAGGGTCAACCATGTTTATTTTTTGGTTTATAATATTTATCTTAGGGTTTATATACCTTGGGTTTATATTATTAATGCCTTGGGTTTAACATTATTCCCTTGATTTTACAATCCTTTGGGTTTTTAGTATTAACCTCTTAGGGTTATCATTCCCTCAATTTATAATATTCATTCCTTCGGTTTATTAATCGAAGGGTTCGTATTCGTAGGGTATAATATTATTCAGAGGGTTTATAATATTAATCAATTGGTTTAATATAAATCCATTGGGTTTATAATCATGGTCAACTATGGTCTAATGTTGCATTCTGATGAAGGTTGTCTCAATATGAAAATCTACCATGGACAACCATTGTCATCTGTCATCAACCATAGTCAATCATGGTCAACCATGGTCCAATGTCATATTCGGACAAATATTATTTCAATTTGAAAATAAATCTTTGTCAATGAAGGTCCAATGTTGCATTGTGAGAAAGATTCTCTCACAATGTGTATTAATCCCTTGGTTTAAATATTATTCTCTTGGGTTAATGATACTCCCTAGGGTTTTTACTATTAATCCCTTGGGTTTAAAATATCAATCCATTATGATTATTAATATTAAACTCATTGATATTATATATCCAAGGGAATAAGAAACCCAAGGGATTAATACTATAAACCCCAAGGAATATAAACCCAAGGGAATAATATTAAACTAAAGGGACTAATACTATAAACCCTAGGTATATTAATATAAATCCCATGGGTTTACACTAATGGTCGACCATGGTCCAATTTCACATTGTGGTAAAGATTGTCTCAATATGAAAATCAACCATGGTCCAACATAGCATTGTGACAAAGATTGTATCAACATCAAAATCAACCATGGTAGACCATGGTCAACCATGTTTATTTTAGGGTTTATACTATTTATCTGAGGGTTTATATATCTTGGGTTTATAATATTAATCCCTTTGGTTTAATACTATTCCCTAGGGTTTATAATCCCTTGGGGTTTTTGCATTGAACCGTTGGGGTTTTAGTACGGTCCAATGCCAAATTGCGATAGAAAATTTCCATGTGAAAACGAGCCTTTCTCAACCATGTCCAGCCATGGTTAACCAAGGTCCAACATTGCATTGTTAGAAATATTGTCTCACAAAGGATATTAATATCCTGGGTTTAATATTATTCCCTTCAATTGATTTTCATATCAATCCCTTCGGTTTATTAATGTAAGCGCACATATTCCTAGGTTATAATGTTATTCATAATATTTATGATATTAATTCTAGGGTTTAATATAAATCCATTTGGTTTATACTCTTGGTTGACCATGGTCAATCATGTTTATTTTAGGGTTTATTGGATTTATCTTAGGGTTATATTAGTATTAATACCTTGGGTTTGTTATTCCTTTCTGTTTATTAATCTAAGGGTTCATATCCATAGGGTATAATATTATTTATAGGGTTTATAATATTAATCCACACGTTCAATATAAATCTCTTGGGTTTATAATCATGGTCAATCATGGTCCAACGTCACATTGTGACATAGATTTTCCCAATATGAAAATCAGTCATGATCCTCAGTAACATTGTGACAAAAATTGTCTCGATATGAAAATCAATCATGGTCAACCATGGTCTAATGTCGGATTGTGACAAAGATTGTCCCACTATGAAAATTAACCATGGTCCAGCATTGTCAACCATGCTTATTCATGGTCTAATGTGACATTGTGACAAATATTATCTCAATATGAAAATCAACCATGGTCAACTATGGTCCAACGTCGCATTGTGACAAAGATTGTCTCGACATGAAAATGAGTCATGGTAAACCATGGTAAACTATGTTTATTTTAGTATTTATAATATTTATATTAGGGTTTATATACCTTGGGTTTATAATATTAATCCCTTGGGTTTAATATTATTCCCTTGGGTTTCCAATCCCTTGAGGTTTTATTATTAACCCCTTGGGTTTATTGTAATCCCTTGGGTTTATTAATCGAAGAGTTCATATTCCTAGGGTATAAATTATTCATAGGGTTTATAATATTAATCCTTGGGTTGAATGCAAATTCCTTGGGTTTATAATCATGGTCAACCATGGTGAATAACCAGGGTCACATTATGTCATAGATAGTCTCATGGTTCAATGTCACATAACAATGGTCAACCATGGTCCAACATTGAATTGTTACAAGATTGTGTCAGTATGAAAGTAAACCATGGTAGACGAGGGTCAACCATGTTTATTTTAGGGTTTATTATATTTATATTTTGGTTTATATAACTTGGGTTGATAATATTAGTCCATTTGGTTTAATATTATTCCCTTGGGTTTTTAGTATTAATCTCTTGGGTTAAATATTATTCCCTTGGGGTTTTAGTATTAATCCCTTGGGTTTATTATTCTTTGGGTTTATAATATCAATCACTTGGGTTTATTATTCCCCAGTCAACCATGGTTTATTATCACGTCAACCATGGTCCAACATGGAATTGTTATAAGGATTGTTTCAATATGAAAATGAAAGATGCTCAATCATGTTTATTTTAGTGCTTATAATATTTATCTTACGGTTTATATAGGTTGGGTTTATAATATTAGTCCCTTGGGTTTAATATTATTCTCGTGGGTTCCTAATCCCTTGGGGTTCTAGTATTAATCCGTTGGGTTTATTATTCGTTGGGGTTTCTGATATCAATCCCTTGGGTTTATTATTCCCTTAGGTTTATAATATCAATCATGTTCAACCATTGTCAATCATAGACAACCATGGTCAACCATGGTTGAATGTCGCATTGTGACAAGGATTATCTCACCATGAAAATAAACCATGTTTATTTTAGTTTTTGTAATATTTATATTTGGGTTTACCAATGTTGGGTTTATAATAGTAGCCCCTTGGGTTTAATATTATTCCCTTGGGTTCATAATCCCTTGGGGTTTTAGTTTTAATCCCTTGCGTTTATTATTCCTCTGGGTTTATAATATTAATCCCTTGGGTTTATTATTCCCTTAGGTTTATAAAATCAATCATGGTCAACCATTGTCAACCATAGCCAACCATTGTCAACCATGTTTGAATGTCGCATTGTGACAAGGATTGTGTCACCATGAAAATAAACCATGTTTATTTTAGTGTTTGTAGTATTTATATTTGGGTTTACCAATGTTGGGTTTATAATATTAGTCCATTGGGTTTAATATTATTCCCTTGGGTTTAATATTATTCCATGGGGTCATAATCCCTTGGGGTTTTAGTATTAATCCCTTCATTTTATTATTCCTTTGGGTTTATAATATCAATCCCTTGGGTTTATAATATTAATGATGGTCAACCATTGTTAATCATATCCAACCATGGTCAACCATGGTTGAATGTCCATTGTGACAAAGATTGTCTCACCATGAAAATAAACCATGTTTATTTTAGTGTTTGTAATATTTATATTTGGGTTTCCCAATGTTGGGTTTTTAATATTAGTCCCTTGGGTTTAATATTATTCCCTTGGATTCATAATCCCTTGGGTTTTATTATTAATCCATTGGGTTTATGTTTCCCTTGAGTTCATAATATCGATCCCTTGGGTTTATTATTAACTTGGGTTTATAATGTCAATCATGGTCAACTATAACCAACCATGGTCAATTGTGGTCAATCTTGGTCTGATCTCACATTATGAAACAAATTGTTTCCACTTAGGGTTTATATACCTTGGGTTTATAATATTATCCCGTTGGGTTTAATATTATTCCCTTAAGTTCATAATCCCTTGGGGTTTTAGTATTAATCCCTTATGTTTATTGTTCCTTTGATCTTATAATATCAATCACTTGGATTTATTATTCTGCGGTCAACCATGGTTTATTGTGAAGTCAACCATGGTCCAACATGGAATTGCAATAAGGATTGTCTCAATATGAAAATCAACGATGATCAATCATGTTTATTTTAGTGTTTATAATATTTATCTTAGGGTTTATGTACATTGGGTTTATAATATTAGTCCCTTGGGTTTAATATTATTCCCTTCGGTTCATAATCCGTTGGGGTTTTAGTATTAATCCCTCGGGTTTATTATTCCTTTGGGTTTAAAATATCAATCCCTTGGGTTTATTATTCCCTTCGGTTTATAATATCAATCATGGTCAACCATTGTCAATCATAGCCAACCATGGTTAGCCATGGTTGAATGTTGCATTGTGACACGAATTGTCTCACCATGAAAATAAACCATGTTTATTTTAGTGTCTCTCATATTTATAGTAGGGTTTACCAATGTTGGGTCTATAATATTAGTCTCTTGGGTTTAATATTATTGCCTTGGGTTCATAATCCATTTGAGTTTTAGTGTTAATCCCTTGGGTTTATAATATCAATCATGGTCAGCTTTATTAAACTCTTGTGTTTGTAATATCGATCCCTTGTGCCTCTTAATCCCTTAGGTTTTTAATATTTATCCCTTGGCTTCACTAATTCCTTGGGTTTATAATATGAAACGGTTTGGTATATTAGTTCCTTGGGTTTATAATATTAATAATCCCTTTGGTTTATTATTCCATTGATTTTAAAATATTAATTCTTAGGCTTTATTAATTCAATCATATTTATTTTAGTATTTTTAATATTTATCTTAGGGCTTGTATACCTTGGGTTTATAATATTAGTCCCTTTTGTTTAATATTATTCCTTGGGTTCATAATCCTTTGGGGTTTTAGTATTAATCCCTTGATT